>JASGXE010014052.1:0-12899 GCA_030068105.1 Sinentomon sp. SZTP_YWyxl | reverse complement strand
GCAGAGCTTTTTCGCTCATTGGAGAATGATTCATTGGCAATAATTGTGTTGCCCAGCCCGCGTGACAAAATGAATGCTCACGACTGAATGCTCACGACTCATTGATCATCTTTGTGGTAGGATGATATGATGAATTTCATCGCAGAAATTTAAAGATGCGCAGATCAACGCGTGAAACCAGCATCCAAAGAAAGTGCCGATCATTTTATTGCGCCTAACTATTTTGAACGTTATGCAATAAGCGTGTTTTGCGGTAACGTGCGTTGCATAGCAGTTTGTTTTCAGGGGCACTGAAATGGACCATTTTTGTGGCGATATTCAAATCCTTTAAAATTGTGCCCGACTTTTCAGAATTCAAGAACGCAACAACTGGCACCAGGCAGCGGGCAATCAGCTGGCATCGTTGCATCGTTCGCCTGCAGCTATCGTTTTGAGGATGTGGATTCGGTTCCCTCGGTCTTTCCCTGGTCTTTTATTCCCGCCAAACAAAAGGTTACAAAAAAGCAAAAATGATCCTTTTATCGGAATGTTATCTCCTGCCCAAGATAAGTGAGGACACTCTTCTTGTCTAATACATCCTGGGGCAATAATTCTGTGAAAACAGAATTCGTAGAAAAACCGTTTGCACCCGAATTCAATCACTTCCAACTGCAATGACGACGCTAATGAGTAGCAACATAACTTCAATGGTCAAGATTATATTCAAGAAGTGATAAATTGGATAATTTGCAATGACGGCTAAGAGAGACAGAAGATTGACCGAGATCGAAATGAAAATGTGGGCAAATTACTCCTCCCTCCTACTCGCTTCCGGTTACTTGGTTTCCATATCAAGTATAAAACTCGTGGGATAGTTGGAAACAAAACTCGATTGAAAGTTGCAAAACGGAGCAATGCTTCGAAACTGGTCAAGGAAAATTTAGAGAATTTGGGAGACCATTCCCAACTGGTAAATAGGAGCATATTGGGGTGGTGATTATGTGATTCCACATAAAAAGGATCTGTAATGTGGGCGCGGACTTGTTCTTCATATAGAAGATCACCTAGAGGCCAATTTTGTGAGTTTCGGGGTACATATCTGGAATATGCTACATGGAAGCATCGCAGGTCTGAAAGAGATAAAATTGAATTTGGTGCTAATGTCTAGAACTTTTTTTATCTTTTCGGAGAGCAAGCACTGAGTTTTCTTCAGAATGTTTTCTCAATTATTGTGAAGTTTTTTTGGAAATTGTTTAGTTCAGAAAAGTCGACATATTGAGGGGAGAAGTTCCGATGTTTCAATAGGACAGAAACACTGACTGTTCACCAGAACTGATTTCTGCGGGATTGACCCCATTTAACACCGCTGTAACTTCGCCTCATATGAACCGGAGAATATTTGGGTGTGGCCAGACAAGTAAATCCACCTTTTTAGGATCAGGACATTTTTGATATCTATACGTACATTCAAGAAAAGTTGGGAAAAAGTCATGTAATTTTTTTTTTCGAAGTCGCAGTACAACCTGCCCGACCTGTCGCGCCTTTGGGAAATTTTATTTATAGCCTTGATTTGTGTCGAAAATTGAGATCGGATGTCGACGGAAATCGCTATGGGGACCTGATAAGTTTCAGGCAATGGCTTTCTGAAACGTTTTGCATATTTCATGGCCATTTCATGAATTATATTTCAGGAATTTATTCCATGAATTTAATCGTATTTCACAAAATAAATTCATGACAGATACCATTTCTTGACAGTGCGCATCTTAATGTTGACAGAAAATCGTTGACCTACCGAAGTAACGCCTTCCTAATGAAAAGAGCAGGCAATTCACCTCCGTTGCATTTACACGCGGGGGATCACTTTTCATTCCGATACTGGTGAAGACTTCAGGTCTTTGGTTGCAGCAGTGAAAATGAGAACAAAAGATAACGATTTTGTTTTTTGCGCCTGACTATTTCGAACGTTATGCAATCCGATTTATTTGCTGTGATGTGTGTTGCATAGCAGTTTGTTTGCAAGGGAAAGGATGTGTTCCTTTCTTCTTTGCACGCTTCAACACGGAAAAATGTTCTCTGTCAATAACAGCGGATCCACTAATTTTCAAACAGTTTAAACGTTTTTGTGAAACTCAGTAAGTTTCACATCAAAACATTAAAATTAGCAATGTGGGTAAACCGCATACTCATTGGCGTCATCATTCAGAAATTAAAAGAGCTCTTCTGACCTTAGATCTAATGTGCACTTATTTCTAAAGAGCTGTGAACAATTGCAGATTTACGAGTACCTAAGCTACCTACATAATCAATGTATTCGCAGATTAAAATTTCGTAAAAACAGGCCAAAGAAAATACCACTGCCTCGCTCTTAAAAATCATTTTCAAAAAAGAAAATTCACAAACCGGCACAGCCAATTTTCCCCCTAAAGAAACACCGGCTGTAGAGTTACGGCGGAATTAATCAGCTCATAATATGTGAAAATTGCGACTGTTCAGATTTTAGTGAAAAATCCATGCTGCAGAAATTAACGATCCTCTTTAGCCAACGCCTTGTTACAACCGTACCGCATGCCTTATAAAGTAAAAAGGCATGCATTTTAGAGTAAAAAGAAAGACAAAAAGTTTCGGAGGCAACATATAAATGGGCAGAAAAAATGCATGAGTACATTAACTCCGCCGCTTCTCTGCCGCAAGCTCTCTGGCTCGGTGAAAAAACAGTTAAGCCGATCGATATCTGCGTCAATTCGAGCAACCGAATTTCATCAAAACAACAAGTATAGTTGCTGTCAAAATGAAAAGTATTTTCGTAGAAATTAAAATTCCAAGTTGCCTCAGAAATGAGCCTTTCTCTTCTTTGCCTGGCCTGCCGCAGTCCACATCAGAACCGAGACACAGCATAGAAATGAAATATCTATACTGTGACCGAGATTCGAAAGGGCGAAAACCGCTGCGGACCTTCACAGCGATATTTGGCCACCGAGCTTCGCTTTACAACAATGATAAGAATAGGTATCGATCTGATAAAGGAAGCCTACAGAAATAAAAGTTCCAACTAGTCTCAGAAACCACTTGTCCGAAACCCGGGATCTGGAAAGTTCTCTGTCGCTATGCGGCAAATTTCGACCAATCAGATGCCGAGTTCTTGGCGGGCCTGCGCCGTGGTGTAAAAAAGGCTTTTCGCGCCGATTTTGATCCTCATTTGAGTTAAATTGCTTGAAAGAGGAAGAGTGCGCTCCGAGTGAGAAGATTCGTATTGTTGCCGATTGTTGTCGTACGTGAATTTTGAAAGCTGAATCAGTGACCTGAGAAGTTGTGTGAGTTTCTGAGAGACCGAATTCGACTTGAGGGTTGTGTTTCTTTGCCATTTCTTTATTTTTGTTTGATTTTTGTCCGATTTCTTCTCATTTTCTTTGATTTTTCTTCCATTTCTTGGTGATTTACTTTGATTTTACTGAAGATGTCTTCGACTTCCAGCCGATGCATTTTCTTTTTGTTTGTTGTTCTTTTTTCTCGTGTTGCTTCTGTGATGTCTGAGTCCACAACTGTGATGCCAGGGCGTTCGAGATGTGCTCCGAATCCGCCTCATTCCGACTCCCACCTGGCTATCTTCAGGAAGAGTGGTGAAAAGCAGGAAGTGGATTTGGCAGAAGTGGACAGCTCCTTGGATGGTGCCAGGCTGTTCTGTTTGATCATTGTTCTCTTTTTTTTGATGATGGTTGCTGTTGGAATGGTGATTGTTTATCGCGAGAAGATTTCTTCGTGGATTGTGAGGTTCTTGCCCGGAAAAGGCGAAGAGACAGATGGCTTGGATGAAGTTGTTGTCGTATAGTGGACTGAGAACTGTTTGTGTTCACGATAGCGGTGAATGAGTTGTGTTGTAGTTTATAGGCATGATGAACTTAAAATAGAAGTAAAAAAGTTTAAAAGGTGAAAGCTCTAAAAACTTAAAACATGTGAAAAACCTAAAAATTATAAAAAGTGAAACCCCTAAAATATAAAACAATAAAAAACCCCAAAAAATATAAAAAACAAAAACTGAAAAAATTACATCGCCCTTTTTAAACAGGATTCAAATTAGATTAGGATATGTGTGATCAATTTAGTCAGATGTAGCTTTTTTCTTTACCCAAAATGAAAAAAATAAAATTTAAAGGTTTAAAATTCGTTGGAACGCAAAATTAAAAAGTATGTAATCAAAATTGAAAAGTAAGCCAAAATATTAAAAGTTAACCAAAATTAAATGCAAATTGATTGGGACTAAATTGAAGAATGATGAATATGACATTTTTAAAATAAAGCAAAAAATAACAAAAAACAAAAAAAAACAAAAAAAAAACAAAAAAAAAAAACAAAAAAAAAAAAAAAAAAAAACAAAAAAAAAAAAAAAAAAAAAAAAAAAAAAACAAAAAGTCGGCACGCGCTTACCCCCAGACTGCAGAACTTGCCAATCTGTTTTATAAATCGCTATCCCTGGCAAGCTGGAAGTCATGGTGCCGACGGGGGCTGGGATTGGGACCTCAGCTGCAGAAAGTGCAATTGTTTTGGTTGCAAAATTGAGAGTGCAGCCATAACCATGTGTGGACACGGCAAAATTTCAACTTATTGGTTCACATATGGTTCTAGATATGGTAATTGCCGAGAAATTGTTATCACAATAATCACCTGTAAAGTGAAATCGAAGTCAGGCAGAAACAAAAAAAAATAAAAAAGCACACTCTTTCCCTCACATTATCTTAACCACTTATTGCTTTTGACTTAGAGGCCTACATCCCTTGTTTGTCAGAAATCGTTGCCAAAGGGAGTTATACGTAGATTTGGGACCCCAGTGTTTCGGTATTTAGGTATACCGAGATGATGCATGGTAATTATGAGGGCCAACACCAAAAAGTTCCCTTAACAATTTATCTGCGGTGTACTAAAAACTTGCGCACAACCCAGTTAACGTGGTGTTTACCATTTCATTTTTTGCCCTCTTCACGCCAGATTTCTTCGGTCTACCCAAATTGTTCCCTCCCCGATTTTTTAGTCATCAATTATTTATCTCATCTTCGTTTTTCTCTTTTTTCTATCCTTTTTTCAAACTTATGAGCGGAAACTCATGATTTGTTTCCAACTTCAAGGTATTAGTCGGCAGAAATTTGATACCCCTAAAATTTGTATTCAACGATTTATGAATACTTATTCCTATATGGTTAAAACTTATTCTTTTTCCCATCTAAAAACTTTAACTTATTCCCATTCATCGAGCAACCCAAACAAATTATTCCCATTTATGGAACTTCATTTGCTCAGCGAGAGATCCCTTTTTTTCGTGGGGAAGGATTTACTTTTTACCAAGTGTGGATTTACCAAGTTTTACCAAGGATTCACCAAGTTTGTTACTTTTTGGATTCCCTCCCGAACTTTCAACTTTTTTTTTTTAATAAAAACTTCGGTGATATTTTTTCACCTGAAATTCCTCACAAACTCATCTCTTGTGGTTAAATCCAAGAATTTGACCTGTTATATCACTGCGGCCAAGATGCGCGAATTCTGGTGAAATGATGAGCGCCAAGATTTCAACAATGATAAACTTTTGTCGGCCTAAGTATAGACCTCGCATAGAAATAAAAGTGTAATGTTGCCTTAGAAATTGACGTCCATTATTCTTCAATGTTCCGCGCGTGGGTAATGGAACCAGCTGCTGCTGACTCTTTCTGTCAAGGTTCGTTTTTGTCAAATCTTAATTTGTTAAGGGTATTTTTGATGCTTTCCAACTTCCTGCGTGAAACATTCGATTGTTCCTAAAATGTAGCCCAAAACGGTTTTCAAGTTGGTGCCTTTAAAATAACAGGAAAGTTTGTGGAAAACATTTGTTTCGTGGAGAACATTTTTATGGGAACATTTTTATGAAACATTTTCTGGAATTTATTCATAAAAAAAACAATTTATCTCGTAAACATTTATTTATTTGTCGAGTGAATTTTTGACAAAAATTTGAGAATTGAAATATCGCTTCAATGAGATTGCAAGAGGAGGAAAAGCTGTTCCAAATCACGGACCACATTTCGACTAGCTGATTTCGGGGACGTGACTTGCGGTTTGTTTTCTGTTTTTACTGGTTAAAGGAGAAGCCAAACTGCCCAACCACCCTCCCCTCACCGCCTGTTGCGTTGGCGTGTTGTCAATAAAGTATCTGTTGTAATTATCAAAACGATAAACATGTTGGCGATTTTCACGTCACAATTCCAGTTTAGTGAACGTGCTGAGAACGCTGCTTTAAGGACTTTACGAGCTGCGTTAAGGACTTTACGAGCTGCGTTAGAAAAGTTTTTGACATCACCCTTTAGTTCAGAAAATCTTCCCGCCATCAAGATTTTGTTTAGTTCAGAGCTTCAAACATTTCTGCAGCTCTTTCAGCACAAATTTGCAGACATCTATGCCAATTTTTTATGGCATAGTGGCAATTAGATCAGGGTGTGTCCCTGAGCTCTGAAAATACTGCTTTGGGCTAAGTCTTGAAATCTTGAACATTCCCTTTTTCACGACAAATGCCCAAGTTTTAGATTTTTGGATGATAAGCACCATATCTACATTACTGCCTCCTGTAGCCCATAGTCCTGATTTGGCACCAGCAATTTTTGGTCGTTATACCTAAACTGAGAACAACTTGGCAGAAAAACCATGTTCACGTATTCAGGACTTTACCAAAGCAATATTTTCAGAGCGATGGAACTCACCCTAATCTCAGTACAATTCTGCTCATGGAAGGTTGGGCTGGACACCTGTAAACTTGTAAGGTAAGAGCCGGAGAGTATTATGTAGGCCTAAGCTAATCGAAATCTTGACATCGTCAATATTTTGTGAACTACGCATACAGCGTGATGTCAAAAACGTTTCTAACGCCCTTCGTACTTGGAACAGGGGTGTCATTTCAGGCTTTAACAGGGGGAGGCAAACAGTACGGAAAGGGCGGGGCACCATCCTAGTTATGCGGTCTGGGGGCGGCACGTTCTCGAACAAAGATTCTGTTCAATATCGTCCGTTTTGGGTGTGTGCTGGGGATGATCTTTCCCCTGAATTGAATCGATGAGAATTGAAAGGTCATGTCCACATTTTGGCCATTTTGAGTTTAGAGCGGAAAAACGTATGCCACGTATGCATCCACAGTTTGCAATCAGAATGCCTGTTGTCCGACATTCGCAAACTCCTGAAATGGCTGAAATATTCAGTGCGAAATTCTGCTTTGGAATCAAAATGTCGTAAGTCCATGGACATATGACCTTTTCGTAAAATTGTGATTTGTGGATATGTGACCTTTTGATTCTCACTGATTCAATTCGGCCTCTGGCATTTGATGTTCCACAAATTAGCGTCCTTGGGACCCTGTTCTTCCTAATCTAGATTAATGATCTTCCAAACGACCTCACCTCCACTGTCAAGCTGTACGATGATGACCTCATTCTCTGCAGGACTGTTACGGAATTTGCTGACTGTACCAGACTGAAAGCTGATCTTGACAAGGTGACCGATTGGTGCCACCAATGAGACCTTAACGCAAACCCTCCCAATATCCCCTCCATTCCTCCCAACCCTTCCAAAATTAGATTTTCATTGGGTCGACTTCTCCAGGGTTAGATCCGGACAGTTTGCATTGAATGTTCACAAAAACTGGACGGCCGAGACATCACCCGGACAGATTGGGCAACTAATCTCGATGTCACTTTTTCACATAACCTGTCCCGGTGGCTTATTTAGAAAATGAGTACGCGTTTGGGCTATTTTGGCGTTTTCCATCTAACTCCGTGTTAAAGTTCCGACCATCCAAAAACGGGTAAAAACGCCAAAAACAATGGACAAATGTTAGGTTATGTCAGGTTAGGTTTGGTTAGAGTAGGTTAGGTAAGTTAGACAGGTTAGGTTTGCTCGATTAGCTTTATTTTTCACTTTTTCGATACGCGCATAATCGGGATAGGCCCAAACGCGTACTCATCTCGTAAATTCGCGTCCCGGGGGAGCCATGAAGACACGGTGTTCTCACCTTTGTCAGCAGAACTCACAAGCATGCATCTTTCGAATCCCTTCTTGAAGCCTGTCACTTCTCGTCGTACCAATTTTTTGATATGCATGCGAAGTCTGGGATCGAAGCCAGGTTTCCTACATGTTTCTGTTAGCCAGAATACCGCGCCGTGCAGCTCGCGTAACCTTGTAACTCTTTGACCGCACCGCCAGCGTCTTAGAAATAAGCCTACTCTCGATTTTCCATCTCTCGCCTGAATAGACGCCTGCTACTTTTCCATGACGTCCATGCCGAGGTATAAAAAAATTCTCTCCAGCATTTGATCAATTTAATTCTGTATCCAGGCGCACTCAGCACCATCTCCATCTTCAATTTCCATTATTCCTTTTCGCCGTATTTGAAAGGCTTTATCATTCGGACCGCAGGGGAATGGGATTACCTGCCGGTACTTGATAGAATTCCTCGTACTTTTCTGTGCTACGACTTGTTTTATTTCTCCTTTTGCATACGATCATTAACTGCATCTTTTAAGTGAATTAATTTTCCTCGGAGATCGAGGTCCAGCTTTGACACCATGCTTTGTTCCTCAAATAATGCGATGGGAATGAAGCAACAAGCATGAGTGCTTCAAATGGTGCCGTGCAAGGAGATGTGATAAAACAATAGCCGTTTGCCTTTTAATGCTTCGGGATCAAAAGGTCATATGTCCATATGGACTTTTGACCTTTTGAAGTCTGGGATGTCTGGGATCGAAGCCAAATTTAGTGATTCTTTGTAGGTTCCCCCAGATTTCCTGAAGTGTAATTTATGGAGCTTTGTTTCTGTGGTGTTCACCTCTGTTGCATTCACCTGGTACAATAAATCCGAGCCCCAATAGTCCAGAAAAAAATAAATCTTTTTTGGGATCAGGCCATTTTGACACTTTCAAGAAAAGTTGGGCAAAAGTCAAGAGGCAAATTTTTCCGCTGGACAACCTGCCTAACCCGTCGCATCTCTTCGGAAATTACTTGATTTGATTTTTGCCGAGAATTAAGATTATGTAACGCAACTCGCCATATGAGAACGTTATAAGTTTCAGAAAATATTTTTCTGAAATGTATGAATGTAATGTACCCATACATGTGTTTCTCCCAACTAACTGTTGCCTCCGAAACATTTTTTTCTTTCTTTTTTAGTCTTATGTCTGCGGTAGAACTAGGAAAGAAGCCGGCAGAAATCAAAGCACCAGATCGTAACAAGGCATTCCACAGGTGTCAGATTTTGACCTCGCTTGTTAAAGAGGATCTTTAATTTCTAAAGCATGGATTTTTTACAAAAATCTGGACAGTTGCAAATTTTTACATGTGTGAGAACATTATTTCCACCGCCAGTATACATTCGATGGCACAGAAATAAGAATTTCGTGTTAAATGCCATTTCCTGACAGTGCTCATGGCAAATGAAAAAATGATTTATCTACGGAAGACAGACGGTACCAACAAAGAGCAGTCAACTCGCCTCCGATACATTTGCATACGTGGGATCAATTTTCAATCGCTGCTGGCGAAGACTGCAGGTCTGTAAACAGTTGCAGCAGTGAAAATAAGAACAAAAATCACGATGAATGAAGCAGGCGATACGACCACGTCAACGAGTTAAAAACGAGAAGTCACAGCATAAAAAATAAAACTCACAGAGGAGATCTTTCGACGTGTCACCATGCCAACTAGTTGACGTGGTCGTATCGCCTGCTTCATTCATCTATAATGCCGACCACTGCCTACAAACACTTAAAAATCACGATTTATAATTTTGCGCCTAACTATTTCAAACGTTATGCAATCAACATCTGTCTACAGTGGTGTGAGTTGCATAGCAGTTTGTTTTCAGGGGCCACGTCGAATTTCCTTTCTTCAGTTTCAACATTCTTTGGGCAATGATCTTCAATCTACGTACCCGTATAGTGACTGCGGAATTGATGTACTCATGTGTTTTCCCATGAAACTGTTGCCTCTGAAATTTCTTTCTCTTTGCTCTTTTAAGGGTGGTAGAAATTAAACCGCCAGATTGCAGCGAAGCTTTCTAGAGGAGTCAGATTTTGACCTCGGTTACACAATTTTAATTTTTGCATCATGGAGTTTTTGCTAAATTCTCAATAATCGCAATTTTACGTATACGAGTGCATTAATTCCGCCGCCGCATTAATTCCGCCACTATGAGACTTTTGTGTCTCTCCTTAAAAATCATAAAAAAAAAAGAAAATTCCCAAACCGGCACCGCCAATATCCACCCCGAAGGAAACTCCCGCTGTGCCGCAAGCTCTCTGGCTCGCTGAAAAAAAACCAGTGAAGATATTGTCGATCTCTGCACCAATTCGAGCAAGCGAGTTTCTCAATAACAACGAGTGATGTTGCCATCAAAACGAAAAGTGATTTCGCAGAAATTAAAATTCCCAGTTGCCTCAGAAATGAGATATTTCCTTCTTCGCCTGGTCTGCCGTCGTCCACTTGAACCGGGATTCGAAAACTGCGATCATTCCATTAACCTTGCTGCGGACCTTCCGAAAATTGGCCACCGAGCTTCGCTTTACAACAATGATAAGAATACGTATCGATTTAGAATAGGTATCGATCTAGGCAGCCCATAGAAATAAAAGTTCCAACTAGTCTCAGAAACCACTTGTTCGAAACCCGGGATCTGGAAAGTTCTCTGTCGCTATGCGGCAAATTTCGACCAATCAGAAGCCGAGTTCTTCACAGGCCTGCGCCGTAGTGTAAAAAAGGCTTTTCGCGCCGATTTTGATCCTCATTTGAGTTAAATTGCTTGAAAGAGGAAGAGTGCGCTCCGAGTGAGAAGATTCTTATTGTTGCCGATTGTTGTCGTACGTGAATTTTGAAAGCTGAATTAGTGACCTGAGACGTTGTGCGAGTTTCTGAGAGACCGAATTCACTTTGAAGGTTGCGATTTGTTTGTTATTTTCTTAATTTTCGATTAGTTTCTTCTTTTTCTTTGGTGATTTTCTTTGTTTTTTTCTTGTTTTCTTCGTGTTTTCTTTGGTTTTCTGAAAATGTCTTCGACTTCCAGCCGATATGTTTTCTTTTTGTTTGATGTTCTTTTTTCTGGTGTTGCTTCTGTGATGTCTGAGTCGACAACTGTGATGCCAGGGCGTTCGAAATGTGCTCCGTATCCGCCACATTCCGACTCCCACCTGGTTATCTTCAGGAAGAGCGGTCAGAAGCAGGAAGTGGATTTTGCAGAAGTGGACAGCTCTTTGGATGGTGCCAGGCTGTTCTGTTTGATCGTTGTTCTTTTCGTTTTGCTGATGGTTGCAGTAGGAATGGTGATTGTTTATCGTGAGAAGATTTCTTCGAGGATTGGGAGATTCCTGTCCAGAAGAGGCGCAGAAGCGGATGGCTTAGATGAAGTGGTTGTCGTATAGTGGGTTGAGAACTATTTGTGTCATCCTGAGATGGATGAGTTCTATTGTCGTTTATAGGCACGATGAACTATTATGGTGGCAGTAGACCCTAGAAACTAGCTTCGAGTCGTTAAAAACGTACCTGTAATTTCCCCGAAATAGAAAATAGAAGTAAAAAAAGCTCAAAATGTGAAAACCCTAAAAACTTAAAATAAGTGAAAATCCTAAAAAGTTAAATAAGAAAAACCCTAAAAAAATTTAAAAAGTAAAACGCCTTAAAAATAAAATTGATAAAAATCTAAAAAATTAAAACGAATAAAATTGAAAAAAAAAATTAGAGAACCCTTTTGAACAAGATTTGAATTATGCCTAGGCTATGTAGGATTAATTAAGTGACATGTAGCTTTTTTTCAAACCCAGAATAAAACAAATAAAAATTAAAAGGTAATCAAAATTGAAAAGTAAGCCAAAAATTAAAAGTACACCAAAATTAAATGTATTAAGAGGAAATGATTGTGATAAAATAAAGAGTGATAAATACGATTAAAAAAAAAACGAAAAAAAAACAAAACAAAAAAAAAAATAAGTCGGCACGCGCTTACCCCAGGCTGCAGAACTTGCCGATGTTTTACAAAAAATCGCTATCCCGGCAAGCTGGAAGTCATGGTGCCGAGGGGGCTGGGATTGGGACCCCAGCTGCAGAAAGTGCAATGGTGTTGGTTGCAAAATTGTGCTTGCATCCATGATCATGTGCGGACATGGCAAAATTCCAACTTCTGGGTTTACGATTGGTATCTAGTTCAAGATATGGTACCTTCCTGAACTTGTTGATCTTAACCACGTCTTGTTTTTGAATGATTATCCCTTGTAAGCCTGAAATCGTGGCAAAAGGGATGTGGATTTGGGCGGTATTTAGTTGCGGTATTTTTTATTGAGATGATGGCAATATGAGTACCAATACGAATTACTCGAGCAGTCTATTCTCGATTTACTGAAAACTGGTGCCTGCAACTCAAAGAACGTAGAGTTTTCGATGTTTTGAATCAATCTTTCTTCCGTTTCATCTTCCCATTTTCTCCGTAACCCTAATTCACTCCAGATACTTTGGTCTTCTATTCTTTCATTTTCATTTTTCTTTTTTTTTTAATTTCAGTGAGCGGAAAACTAAGGATTTGTTTCCAATTCCAAATTTTTGGTCCGCGAAAAATCCATACCTCTCAAATTTGTATACAGCGAAATACGTACGTATCAAAGCTTATTTCCATCCTTAAAATTCACCATTCAAAAACTATTCCCATCCACCTTCCCATCCATCCAATTCGTTAAAAACAATTCCATCCTTAAAAATATTCCCATCCACAAAACTTGAACTTTTCCCATTCATCCTACACAATCCAAAAATACTTCCTATCATAAAACGGGACCGGTGATTGGGGCAGAACGAATGAGGCAGAATGGACTGAGGCAGAATTTTTGCATTTTTGGAGGCTGATTTTTTTTAATTTCTCCGGGTTAGGTTAGGTC
>JASGXE010014051.1:0-21013 GCA_030068105.1 Sinentomon sp. SZTP_YWyxl | reverse complement strand
AGTTTGGCCACGTTTGTCACCTGAATCGAGTGCCCTCTCCTGCGCGCGCAGCTCGCGTACCAGATTTGCATTCACTGGTTTTTGGGTTCGTGGCCGAGTATAAAATAAAGGCGTACACGGTGAACCGAAATGCCCGTTCATTTCAGGATACCGTGACAATGTGTATAGCAGAGATTTGAGCAGGGTTAGGTTTCATCTACAGTCGGGAAATCTCGATCAGGCCGTGTAGGTACATAAAAGATTCGAGTTAATTCTGTCGAGTCTGTCCGCATAATGGGTTTTAAAATCAATTTCAGAGCAATGTTCAAAGGGCCAACACACAATTCGGATTTTGTTGCATCCTGGTTTATACTTTGTTTTTATTAAACGTTTTTCTGGCATTTGGGAAACTGATTAAAGAAATAGTTAAACTTTACAAAGAGCAGTTGCACTTACAATTGTTCTGTCCAACTTCCGGCACGTGATTTGCGTTTAGCTGTTCCTTTTTCTAAAGCTGAAACCAAACCTGAACTAACCCCTACCCTCACTGCATACTGCTTGTTGTCAACCTACTTCTTGATATCTGCCTGGCAGGATAAACACCCCCGACGTTCGTGCATCCACTTATAGCTGCGCTCATTGTGAGGTACAACCACTGAAGTGGCACTCCTGACTTGAAAGAAAATCCGCCGAAAAGGGGAATTCTGAAGTACATATTTTGATATGGTAGGAGTTTTTCCTGGATGGTTGGATTTTTGAGAGTGTAACGATATTTTACAGATAATGAAATTCAGATTCTGCTGAAATTTCTCTTCATGTCAAGAAGAGAATTATTGTACTTCTGTTTGCAGACAGAGGCCATATCCATACATGCTGGCATGCGACATACTCCTACTCGTTTGCAGACATGCACGTGCCCAGACAGAGGCCATATCCAGACATGCTGGCATGCAGGCATGCATGCAGACATGCACGTATCCAGACATGCTACCATCTAGACATGCACGAATCCAGATATGCTCATATCCAGACATACTCCCATCCAGACAATATGCTCCCATCCAGACGTGCTCCCATCCAGATATGCTCGTATCCAGATATGCTCATATCCAGACATTATTTTTTATTATTATTATTTTCACAAAAGGCATCCACAAAGGAAATGGTGGAGCGGATATGCTGCACAGCAGCAGTCATACAATTTGACCAAAACGAAAAATCATAACAGCAACAGCACACATGAGTCGTGAAGAAATAAAACAGAAAAAACTTCAATGACTGGTGCGTTCAATGAGTGCCAGATAATGAGTGATAATTGCCGAGTTACAATTTAAACCGTTCCATTCGAGGATAGTTCGGGGAAAAAAAGATTGACTCAGAACATTTCGTTTGCAAAGAATGTGAACCATGCTCAAGCCGTTGTCTGTGCGACGCTGGGGGGATTTGAACCGGTAGGTTTTTGGAAGGGGAACAGCCGAGAGCTGATTGGTAATTATGTCTCCAAGGAGATAAAGTCTACGATTGAGGCGACGTGATGCTAGACTGGGGAGATTGAGATCATTCAGAATGGCAGTGCAGCTGGAACCTCTCAAAAAATTACCGGAAATAACCCTGGCGGCTCTCCTTTGAAAGCTCTCTAAAGCCTGGATGTCCGATAATTTTGAGGGATCCCAGACGACGCAGGCGTACTCCAAAATCGGAAGAATAAGTGTAAGGTAGGCACGTTTTTTTATTTCAATAGATGCACAACGGAGATTGCGGGTGATATATCCCAATGTTGAAGTGGCTTTTTTAATGACTGACTCTATGTGATCTCCCCACGTGAGTTCATCGTTGAGGATTACACCAAGATATTTTGTTTTTTGGGCAACAGTTAAAGGGAGAGCACTAAGAGTGTAAACAGGAAAGGGAACTGGGCAGGGAAACCTTTTACCAAATCTGACAACATGAGATTTGCTTGCGTTAACACTCATGCCCCATTGAACGCACCAGTCGCCAACCGCTGCGAGATCATCTGAAAGGACATGGAAATCGGTGGCTGAGGCCATGGAGCGATAAATTATGATATCGTCAGCATAAAATCGTATTGTGGACGAGACGGATTTAGAAACGTCATTTATATAAATCAAAAAAAGTAATGGGCCAATAACACTACCTTGGGGTACACCAGAAAGAATCTCTTTTGCATGAGAAACTCTACCGTCAATGACAACTTGCTGGGTCCTACCAGTGAGGAATGAATCAATGACATTTATCAAGTTGGGCGGAAATTTTAGTGATTTAAGTTTGGCCATTAGCTTATCATGCGGCACCATATCGAAAGCCTTTGTAAGATCAATGAAAATGGCATCAACGGGGATTTTTTTATCAAGGGAGTGGGCGACGTCATCCACAAAGAGAACAAGTTGAGTCTCACAAGAGCGACCTCTTCTAAAACCAAATTGATTTGGATGGAGATAATCTATGCTTTCTAGAAATAACTCCACTTGGTTATGCAAAACCCGTTCGAAAATTTTGGATGATATACATGTAAGGGATATTGGGCGATAAGAATTCAGTTTGTTGGCTTGACTTCCCTTTTTGAGAATTGGGGTTACAAAGGAACGTTTCCAATCTTCCGGAATTGTTCCGGTTGCAAAGATGAGATTGAACATGGCTGCAAAAGGGTAGCAAAGTGAAGGAGCAAGCTCTTTTAAAATGCGTGCTGGAAGACCGTCTGGACCAGGGGGTTTTTTAGGGTCAATTTTTGATAGTAACTTAAATATACCTTTAACATTACAAATTGGACCAACATCAATACCTGAACAACTCAATTGGGTGACATTATATGTGTCGCAGCGGTTGGCAGATAAAATATTTAGCTGAGGAGCAATGGAAATTGGTTGACAAACAGATGAAAAATAATTAACAAAAACAGCAGCCTTGGCGTCAGGATCGCTAACTGGTTGATCTCCGTCAAAAATGGGCGGTATGGAACTGGATTTTCTCAAAGATTTTAAATAGGACCAGAAAAAGCGGGAATGATTACTATTAAATTATTTTGAAATGAAAGCATCGAATAATCTCCGGTTAAGGGAATCACAGTCTCCTCTCAAGTTGTTATACAGAGCTTGATGAGCAGGATGGCCGGACCTTTTGAAAGTAGCATGGGCTTTTCTTTTTTTACGCAGGAGCGTACTGAGCTTATGATTTACCCAAGGAAACTTTGAAACAGGTTTTTGTCGTGCCCGTGCCGTGGGAATGGAATTCAGACAGTCAGCAAGGGTGTTTCTGATCGTGAGCCAAACATCGTTGACAGTTCGATTTGCGATGTTCGATTGGCAAAAAAGTGGGTTAGTTTGGAGGACTTGATTCAAACGATTCCAGTCAACGTTAGTGAAATTCTTTTTGGGAGGGCCAGCAGGTTGCAAAGATGAATGCGGGTTTTTGAGACTGGCAGAGAAGGAGAGTAATACGGATTCATGATCAGATACACCAGGAACGATCCTGACCGAAGGTTTCGGAAAATCAAAGTTTAACAACGCTAAATCTAAGATGGAAGAACAGCTTTTGGAAATGCGAGTAGGGCCGTCCACAATTTGATTAAAAGAAAAAATGGAAATAAGATTGTCAACAAAATGCTCCATGTCACATGCTCCCATCCAGACGGGCTCCCATCCAGACATGCTCGTATCCAGATATGCTCATATTCGGACATGCTCCCATCCAGACGGGCTCCCATCCAGACATGCTCGTATCCAGATATGCTCATATTCGGACATGCTCCCATCCAGACGGGCTCCCATCCAGACATGCTCGTATCCAGATATGCTCATATTCAGACATGCTCCCATCCAGACGTGCTCCCATCCAGACATGCTCGTATCCAGATATGCTCATATTCAGACATGCTCCCATCCAGACGTGCTCCCATCCAGACATGCTCGTATCCAGACGTGCTCGTATCCAGATATGCTCGTATCCAGACATGCTATACCTTACAGACATGCTCTTGTCCCGATATGCTCGAATCCAGACACGCTCTCATCCAGACATGCTCCCATCCAGACACGCTCGTGTCGAGACTTGCTGGCTCTCGATATGGTCGTGACGTGCAGCTGTCCCGATATGCTCCCATCTAGACAAGTTCGTATCCAGACATGCTACCTTTCAGATATGCTCCCATGCAGACATGCTCCCATCCAGAAATTGTCGAAGTTTTACAAAAATGAAAGCACAGAAAAGTTGAAGTTTTACAAAAATGAAAAGTGAAATGTCGAAGTTTCACAAAAATAAAAAAGCAACTATTTCTTGATATTCGATTTTTTGTGCTAAGGAATTTATGGCATTTATTTTGCCAGTTTTTGCAACTGCCAAAAAAATATAGGTAATTGTTTTTATTTTGAGTAGCTATCACCCACGCAAATTTTGACATCTTACAATGAGGAATTGCCCAATGTCTCGATGAAAATTAGGTATATCGGAACATTTCCGTTAGACCGTTGTGTTAGAGTTTCTTCCGCTGCAACGCAATCCCGTATTATGTCGGATAAGGCGTTAGGGCGACATGCACCACTGTATTCGCATATGGCTGGACGTTTTTTCAAGGAAATCCCCTGAAGAAAATCTAAAGTTTATCCGACATCAATTTTCTCTTCCAGGACTCGTCTGCTTATGCTTTCATGTCCTTTCGACTTAGACAAGCCATCTTTGTGGAATACGGACGGTTCGAAAAAAATGAACTTGCATCAATCAGCTTTCCCAATCACATTTCGCTTTGGAACGAATTCGTCGAAAAACAATTTTGTTGCGATTCAGTGCAATTAATTGACACACATGGAGAACGGCACAAAGATGCATATGAGGCCGAGATCATTTGTTTTTCGCAGTCCTCCAGGGTCCGAACGGACATGCATGCGTCTGAAGAGTTTTAAAACTCCTGTACAAAGGAAACACGTCGCATCAATTTCCCATCAGCCACGTTGTTTATCTTATTATTGTTATTCTTATTCTTAGTATTACTAACATTGTTACTAACATTTTATTGTTGCTTTGGGTTGTTTTTAGATTAGGTTAGTGATGGCCTTGTTTGTAAGCCTGTTTATCCCTGTTTCGTTGCGGCTCCCTCCTTATACCTCTCATAAACGAAAAGTCCATTATTTCAGCGGCGTACAAGCCCGAGCCCTTTTCCATAATATGGAATATTCAATATGCTTTCCATTTAAGGGTCTCCTGAAGTGTGACTGAAAGTTTGCCGCCACTGAGGCTCGTATAACATCCTCTCCAGGACATCAAAGGCGGCCTGCTTCAAAACAGATGGTTTCGACGTCCGCAGTAAACATATAGACACACGCCCTGCGATCATACATAAATTATCTATTATTTTTTCAACGGATGCAAGGAATACAGGGCGAATGTTGGCAAAAGTTGTCTGGCTAGCATTTTTCTACTTGCGGGGTCAGATGAGGGATTTGACCTTTCAATACCATCCGCTTGGATTGGTTGAAATGCAGCTCCTGCCGGCAGACTGCGAATAACAACTTGTGCCACAGATCGCACTGTAGAAGAAGTTGAACATGTGATGACTGCCAATGCCGGAAGTGTGTTTGCATGGATGTTTTATTGCTATTCGCCACAACGAAGAAATTCTTTCTCTCAAGATGTAAATTCCTTGGATTACCAATGCTCGAGTGTGCTTCATGCTCCGACAATCCCACACACGGGCTTCAGACCACAGCAAAAACAGTAAGTTATGAACAGTTATAGGTATGATGGTTCTGATGAAAGAACTTAGACATTTCAATGATTGACAGTTGGTGGCTTTTCAGCCCAGGACAGTCAAAAATAGACTGTTTTGCTGGGTCCTTACCCGCCACTTGTGTGAGACACCCCCATAGCACTCCAAAATACTTGTACTCCCAATGCAAGTAGGTATCTTCAATGCCATCTTTCATTGCGAAACTCGTCCTTCCAAATCACAACTATAGACAACTTCCATGTGTCAGAAGCGTTTACGTGGGGGTGGCTCAAACAACTGTTTTATGATGTTGAAAAGTGTTTGCAGGACAAAAAGTGTCTGAAAAGTGTTTGAAAAGTGTTTGAGTTTGACTGTAACACCTTTCTGGCGGGTTTTTTTCCTTATTGACTGGTAAAACGCGCAGCACGCAGGTCCAACTGCGCACATGCCATTCTTTGCTCACATGGGCAACTGAGTGCAACGAATATGCCCTGAAGTTTGGACAATATACCTACCGAGGTTTCCAAGCATCAACCTCTTTACCTCATAAGTTTATTAATCACAAAAGTGAGCCAGACGGTGAGGGCCAAAGGGTATTGACAGCTACAACATAATGGACCCATCCCTTTGAAGCCTATCCAAAGATTTGGAAAATGCATGACAAACTTTATGGAAAGCCGATGGGTTTCCGGTCCTATCCTCTTGCCGGATCTAATCTTCAGTCTGAGATGCCCTCCATAAGGCCTTCCACGCATGAGTCTTTTTCAAGGCCCACACATCCAGAACAGTCGAGATTGCCCACAGAGCAACAAACTCGTCAGGGAGATTCAACGTCATACGCCACCTACATTGCCATTTCAACGATTCCACCAACATAACACTCACCTACTCCACCAGTTCGCGCATCTCGAAAACGCACATGTTACAGGTTTTTCGGGATGGTACGAGTAGGCTACTTCAATATCAAAAATATTCCGTAAACTTAAGCAAATGGTAAGCGAAAGTGTCTTATGGGGACACCATTGTATTGCACAGACGCAAAATTGGCGAATGTTATGAATTAGCAAAAATATCATACCTCAAAATAAACATCACCGAAAATATCTGACAACTGAAAAAGCAAGATAATCTCAACAATGTCAATGTTGAAATTGTTGAAAATGTTGAAAGAAAAACAATGTCAATATCAACAACTTTTATCACATGCTCGTATGACAACTGTATCTGTAAAGGTTCTAATGGAGATATCTGTAAAGGAAGGAGATATCTGTAAAGGACAGCTTAACCGCAAGGCCGATGAGGAATTTCGACACCAACAAAATTATTCAACTGAACCTGAATTTTAAGTGCCACTCCGAAGGAGTTACCGATGACTTTATCGAGATCGTGAGATGGGAAAACGGACATCGCTGGGGTTGCATTTGAGAGGTGGAAAAAGAGGGAACGAATAAAGATCATGGAGATAAAGGAGAATTGGAGAGATTGGAAAGGCGAGTGGGTTACGGGAAGAGTTAATTTGAAAAATATGCCGATGCAGTCTGAGAATGTCCGAATGACGCAGGGGAAGGATGGAACAAGGAAAGAAATGAACACCACAGAAGGATGTGTCGATGGAGGGATGGGGAGAGAACGGACTGGAAGCAAACTGGAACGAGATGAAGAAAATTTGGTGAGAGAGCACAGTTTCCAGAGTTTGAAGTAGGGGAGTGCGCAGAAGAGAATTTGGAAGGTGGCAATGTAAAAATACGGTGGAACGCATGAGGGAAGGTAGTCGATGCAAGTATAGGGAGAGCATACAAAACTGTTCAAGGAGACCGTAGACTAACTTAGGGTGATATGGTTGTGGGCATAGAAGTGTCAGGCACAACTCCATTTCTGTTTGAACGTCCTCCGTATGTGTCCTCACAAATCTAAAATGGAATTTTCCAAAGGCTCGTCTATAGTTGTTGCGGTGAACTTCCGTATCAGGTCGACTCCTTCCGTCAATACAGAATAAAGCATTGCCGCATGCACTTTGCCATTCACGGAACGGTTGATCTCAAACGGACTGAAACGATCTAGAAATATCTATCATTTGCCCATGAATCAAAGTCTGGTTTTGGCAAGCCGAGAACGTCACTGCTTTCTAAATGGTTGCAACCTTCAATGTACACGTAATGGGTGTCACAGAATTGGCCGATTTTCGTCAATCATTCCCTTAAGTATACTTGTCACCTCAGCGATAATCTGTAGAATACCTCGACACGAAGACCTGGAAATATCCTTAGATTACCACAGTTCCGATTTTCAGGTTTGCACATCATCAGGTTTCAATATGAAGAATTTTTAAGACCATGATTAAAGTGAGCAACGCAAATATTTTCCGATTCAGAGCCAACCTTTTCGCTAAATAATAAAATTCATTCTTTTTCTCTGAAAACGCCCCCTCTAACCATGAAAATTGTGTGACATAGAGAAAGGTTTGAGGAGTAAGAGTGTTAAAAAAATGATAGTTCAGAGTGTAGTTTTCCCAATTTTCCTCTGTGTGTGTACACAAAGGGACTTGAACTTTCCGAGTTTTGGTTTCTGACTCGCCGAGACGCCAAAATAACCAAAAATAATCAAATAATTCTCCAATTTCACGGGTTGGTGACGTACTCTCGATGGATTTTCCGTTATGACGATCACCAAGATCGATTCTCCACTCAAAACACCCGATCTTCTCTGCTCCTCACAACTTCACAGTATTAATTCTCCAACGCAACTGACGCTTAATTTTCCTCCTCGCTGTTTCAAGATACATTTTGTTGCGGCAAATTTTCCCAATCCTGAAAATCTCATATCCAGTTCAGAAAATACATTTTCTCGATTTCAGCAGATCAGACACCTTCCACGATGTCAAAGCCTTCTCTCTGCTTATTGACTGCATTTTCGCCTCCTCACAAAATCCACTGAGTCTTCCCGTTAAAAAGCCTGTGATCGATGTCCAAATCCAGAATCTCCTCAAAGACCTACAAGGCTCTTTCTTGCATGAAATATAAGGCTATTTTGAGGTGTATAAGCAGTTTGGAATTCCCCAGTGTGCTCTGCCTTCTGCTGTTCGGTCGATTGGCCTATCTTATTTTCAGCAAATAATTTGTTTCTTCGCCATGAATTGCGGCTGAAATGATCAAAAACAAATATTTTGCAAACTAGAGAATCTGCCTAAAGTCCTCCAACTCAACTTCCGCCCTGGGCCTCGATGAATTTCAGTGACAAAGCCAGCGCGCTACCCGCTACCCTTGCGGAGATCGCACATGTATCTACCTATAGAAATCAATTACTTTATGGACTTCCTGCTTCTGTGGGCACACACTCACTTCCTATTGCTTATTGGCACAATTCCCTGTTATGAAAGAAGCCCCTGTTATGATTTATGTCCCCTGATGAACCCACGCTCCTTTCAACAGGATTCAAATAGGACACTACATGGTGTTGTAGGAGATATGCTAAACGATGCTTGACACGGCATACACGCACGTTCTATCGTGCACTCATGTGCAAAACTTCATTCAGGAAATGTCCCTGTCCTTGAAACATGAAGTCGTGCAGTTTCGTTCACCCCCCACCAAGTAAGACCCATGGAGGTTTAGGATGGAAATGGGTGTTCATATCATTGGCCTTCCTTGGCCATGTGATGACCACAACCGGAGAATTGCTGCTTGGCTGCTGATCTCATTGAGCCACGAGAGATGGGAAAGAGGCTATGAAACAAGAAGAGGGAAAGTGAGAAGAAAGAGAGCGAGAGAAATGAAGGGCAGAGTGAGATATTTTACGAGATATCTCACATCCCTCATGATCCCAGAAGCCTGATGTGCTCAATGCGGATATTTTGCAATTGTTTTTGTTTTTGTTAGCAATTTTGTTTTTTACGCAACTTTGTCTTTGTTTTGCAATTTTGTTTTTTTGTAATCAAACTTATTTTGTTATGCAATCTTGCGTTTGTTAGATATGCAATTTTTTTATTATGCAATTTTGTTTTTGTCATTCAATATCGTTTTTGTTATGCAATTTCGCCTTTATTATGCAATGTTTGTCTTTGTTGTGTAGTTTTTTTGCAATTTCGTTTTTGTCAATCTTATATTTTGTTATGCAATCTTGTATTTGTTGTGCAAATCTCTTTTTGTATGCAATTTTGTATTTGAGTTTTATTTTTGTCGTGCTATTTTGTTTTGTTACACGATTTTGTTTTTGATATGAAATTTTGTTTTTTGCCATCCAATTTTGTTTTTTGCCACGCAATTTTGTTTTTTTATATGCAATTTTGTTTTTGTTAACAAATTTGTTTCTCGCAGAAAACATTTCTGTCAGTGGCACCATAACTTGATGGGCATCCAGCGTGACCATTGTGATCAAGCGCGTTTCACCTTTAACCATCCCAAATGGGCACCCTGTCAAAATGAAGATACATGCCTTCTCTATCAACAAAAGAACTGACAACTATTGCCAAGCATGCATTAGAGCCATAGGTATATGAAGCAATGCACACCAAACGTAACGCCAAGCGGAAGGCAAAGAGATTTATTGTCATGGTTACGCACAAGGAGAAATCCAATTCCTAGGGCATTATCCATCTCGCTCCGACACGGAAGAGTCAATCCTAATTTGCTGCCTACGTAGCTAGGGCAAAGGATAGAAAAATAGCCAGCGTATCATCATGTAAGAGGGTGTTATGCCTGGCAAAGTTTGTTGTTTGGGGCAAACACTGCCGAGAAACAAAATCTGGGTCGTTCTCTTCGGACTTTGAGCTGTAGGTAATGTATACCTACACACGTGCGTACGAAAAGACGGATATACAGTAGCATTCTTAAGTCAACTATACACGGCCTTTTTTCTGGGCATCCACGCCATTTCCGCTGCATAACCATGTTCCATAAAATTAAACATTGAAATTTCGACCGAATTCCCCATGTAACTCATCCTCAGGTTCAACTCAACGCAGCCAATTTCACTGGATAGATTTGTGTTTTGAAAATTTCATTTCTATATGCACAGCGATTGTTCCTTTTCCATTGTTGCAAACGATACATCTGTCTGTTGAATGGCCATTGAGTTGAACCTGAGGGTACGTTACAGCAGGTAAAGGCGCCGTTTGTCGCCCATGAAGGATGTCACTTTTAGGTGGAACAACGACTAAATCTCTCATGTGTAAATGACTATGTCATGTTGAATCGGGGAATTAGTTTCAACTTACCGATGTTCCGTTCTCCAAGTAATATGATAGGTCCGATCTCGGCATACCAGCTTCACGTGGTATATAGGCACTAAATTGCGTCATGATATGTTTTCCTAATTGGCCAATTTAATGATCCCGAATTTTGGAAATCTCCTAAAATATCTTTTCGAAGGAAAGTCAAGGGTCAAAAAGCGTACGCAATTTCAAGGTCGAGCAGCTGATTCTGCTCGCTTATTGACCTGCAGCCAACGAGGAACATTTCCCAACATCCCTTTTATAACTCAATAATTTATTCTTATAAGAATTATCATGACGGGAATTTTTGAGGCAGATTCACGTATTCGCAAAAACAAAAGCTTTACCCCATATTCCTGCTTTTGACACAAAACGGAACAAAGCAACAAATCTAGCATAAGTTCCCACCGACATGCAAGAAATTTTTAGGAAATCATCTTGGAGACACTGCATACTCCTGAGTTCCCCACAGCAAAACGCACAGCACGGTGCTGAATAGTTTCCAAAAGTGTGGCAATTTGTTTCGAGGAAGGGATTCCAAGCAGATGATGCATACTCCAATGGGGACTTTGATTATGGTGTTGCCCGGTTATTTTAAATGCCTACATGCGAAGAAAAATGGTCGCCATTGTACATTTATGTACAATTGTACATAATGTACAATTGCACATTAATGTACAATTTACATTTATGTACAATTGTGCATAATGTACAGTCATAGAGAAACAAAATACACTCATAGTTGGGGACAAACATTTGTAGGTCCTTTGGTTGTTCTTATGTCACAAAGGACAAGCGAAGGACCTACACGATTTCCGTGGGTGAACCTGCCGAAGGATCATGACCAAGTTCCTTGCGAGAGAGACAGACGGTTGAAGTTGTCGGGTTCGTCAAGTAGCATCGACGAACGCGATGTCGAACGCTGCCTGTGTGCCAATTAGTCACATTTGTGCCAACAAACCATCAATCCAGAAGTCCACATTTTCCATTTGTACACCCGCAAACCAACATTCTTCGTTTTGGGTCGGGATACTTTGGTCCGAAAATCTTTAAGATCGAATTACGCTAATCTCCGAAGTCTTTACCAAATCCAAGTTCAAGTGACCTAACCTGTAACCTATCCTACACTGTCCCAACCTGACCGATCCTATCCAATCCTAACCTATTCTAACCTAATTTGTAGCCAATCGGACACAAAATATTTCGGACCAGGTATGTTCCCCCTTCGTAGGCATCCCATTGTGGGTACATTATCACTTCTGTGACTGTGCAGCCCTCTTCCCAACCAAACTGTTTTTTCATATTTTCAGTGATTTATAACCGCAACTCTCAGTTTCGACTTCAGGTTTTTCAATATCTCATTCACACTCATATCCTCTCGATGGTTATATATGTATGTACAGCAAGTCCAAAGACGACACTTCCATGCATTCATATGGAAGGCAATATTTAAATGCCGCTACGCAGTCTGCTCTCATTCAATAGCCTAGCTAGAGGCTTACACATATCTGGGTATATTGCCTTGGAAACTGTCCGCTGTGCGCATATTACACTCTTTTTTGGGAAAAGTTGTCAAAACTTTTGCACAGTGTAAGTGGGTTACTTTCAAGGCATGAACACCGCATCACTGTGTCATGATAATTCCACTGTGTGAATGTGGCATTGCGCAATACACTGGACAGTTTCCTAGAAACATGCTGTACTCATTGGAGTTCTCAAGCTCCACTCCAAAGATGCATATTATATTCTCGATATTATCGCAGTTTTCGAATAAGTCTTCGAATATAGAGTCGGAATATGGAGTGCATGGCAGAATAAGTGGTTTCGGAAATATTCCTCTCTGATTCCTACCATCCCATATTCCCTTGGAGCTATTTTTTCGTAATAAACAGCAAATGTGCCCCGGTTCCATCTTATTTATATGCGTGATAATGGACAAAGAAGGCACCTGGTGGTTCGGAATTTCCAAAATTACATTCATGACTGAAGGGGTCAGTTGCCTGAAAAAAATGTCGCAGAAAAGCAGGACCGACAAAGCTGTAAGCATAGCTCGTGCCTGTATAGATCCTGCTATTGACGGTTGCGGCAGAGATTGATTGATTTGTGACTGTATTTTCTGGGGGTTTCCCCACCATCATTTATAACAATAACACTTTTGCACAAAAAACAATAGGAATGTCAATAACCGGAAAAACACGGAGGCGAGAAAAGGGACGGACAAATTACAAAGAATTTGAATTGAATTGAATTGAACTGTATTTATGGATTTCCCCATTATCATACACATACAACAAATTTTCATGTACACACACAAGGAAGGAGAAAGAACTGAAGCTGGGAGACAACAGTAAGGAAATTGAAAAGTTAATTGATCAAAAAAAATTTTGCGTCGCCCGGGTTTCGAACTCGGGTCCTTTGAACTGCTAGGCGGAAGCGCTGCCACTGAGCTACTGGTGGCAGCGCGAGAGACGTTGAGCATGAGCAAATGTGTCGCTTCACATGATAACGTTTGTTGCTGAGAGACATTAATTTCTGGGTCATATGAAACAATTCACAAACCACCATGGAGAAAAACTGAACATCCACTCCACGCTGAGCAAAGGCGGTGTCTCTAATTTGAACAGGTTTCTCCGCAGGATGGTTATGTTCCATCAATGGTATGCCAGCGAGGGCGCAGTGGTGGGTGGCCGCTTCCCCTTCCCGTGAAAATCCCTTTTGCTGGATTTTTGAGAAGGAACTAAATTTTGTGTCCAAAATGAGCCCCCGTGTTTTCAATACATTACAACTTCTTGGAGACGCTGTCCTCAGATTTCCTTCCAAGGGACGCCATCACAGGTCTCCGTTCTGCAGCGCCCCCACGGATCGTCGCCTCCCACACTGAGAGAAGGATTCGCCATGGATATTGACGCACAAATGAAAACTGACCAATTTGAAATTCCGATCTTCTCGTCCCAGATTCGGACAATCCAGGTTCCGATAGTCGAGATTCCGATAGCCCAAATTCCGATAGTCTAGATTCCAACAGTCCCAGATTCCTACGGTACCGACTCCATCAGACACAGAGATTCCTCTAATCCAGACTCTGTTGGTCCCAGATTACAATTGTTCAGATTTCGACAGTGCCAGGTCCAGACAGCTCAGATTCCGCAAGATATTGTCGCCGCAGAAATGCCACAAACTGTGTCTCTCCCAAATTATACTTGGATTTTTGAAACACCCAATCTCTTGGCAAATATGTAGTGCCTATATAGCAGGCAGTTTTGGGAATAATGTTATGAACCAAATGAGTTATTGCGTTGGAATTGGGGTCTTCATATATCTTTCTCCGAAAAAGAAAACGCAATAATTCACTACAGCAGCAATGCAGTCGTGTGCCGATACCTGTATTGGATTCATACGAGTACCTCTGAACAATGTTAACTCTCTGCTTAGTGCCAAGGTACCTGTACAGGATCTATGCTACCTGGGACACAACATTAAAACTTCTGTAGCAGTGTCCGTCCGTTCTGATGACAGATGCAACGTCATGAGGGTTTTGGACTGAGCAAACAGTGCTGTTTGTTTTTTGCCCACGTTGAGACACCTCTGCTCGCCAGTTTTGAGCAAAAAATAACTGAATTTGGGTATTGTTTCTTGTTGTCTTGCTGTCAGCCTATTGCTTTATGACCGCCCCTTGTTTATGTGGCTGGACGTTTCAAAAAACCCTGTTACATATACAGGGGGAATAGGAGATGATGATTTCCTTTTGCAAAATACTTGTTACACATATGGAGACGGAATGGAAGAAGGTGATTTCCTTTTGCAAAATACTTGTAACACATATTGGCTTAGATGGGACAATAAACCAACCAAGAATCATTATGCTGTCATTATCACGTCGATCACATAATGATTCTTGTTTGGTTTATTGTCCCATCTAAGCCAATATGTGTCACAAGTATTTGCAAAAGGAAATCACCTTCTTCCATTTCGTCTCCATATGTGTAACAAGTATTTTGCAAATGGAAATCATCATCGCCCATTCCCCTGTACATGGAACAGGTTTTTTGCAACGTGTGTCCACAACCAGAGATTATAGGCTCATCACAATTTGTTCGCATAGGATCACTTCCAAAATGGCGGGGTTATATTCGTGTGGTGCAATTATTTCGGCACACATGTACTGTTCATTTCCAGACATGCAACGATCCCTTGTTTGGTATGGGCTGAAACACACAAAAAGTCAACCGAAAATTAGACGACTTGACCAGGCGCACCCAGAATTCTTTCGAGAATTTGCAGTCATCACCATTTCCAGTGTGGGACAAACCACCATCTTCATGGAGGTCTTTACATCCAAGATGAAAGGCTTCAAATTTTTGGATTCTATAAGTATAATGACGACCATCAGAGCACATCTCAGAACGCTGAATTTAGCAGCCTTGAGGATTTTTGCAAGACAAATACTCGCAGAATGTTTTCAGGTTTTCAGAGGCCAGAATCACGCTGTCAAAGTCAATTCAATTCAATTTAATAAAAAAATTTTCGGAGTTATCTCCAATCAAAAACATGCAATCACAAACAATAGTTTAACAATTGAAAATGGCGCGCATAACTGGGAGAATGGAATTTCTGCGACTCGCGCAGACAGATTCAAATCGAGACTGAAAAGTGGCCAGGTTCAGCGGCTCTGCAAACGCATCCCTGGGAAGTAAGTTCCATTTCCTGAATGATTATGTCCCACAAAATAAAATACACCCAAAGTTTCACAGTAGAAAATATGATATCTGATGGGTAGTGCTGAAATATTTCAGGGGAAAACGACTGGCTTAAAACAAAATGACCTCAAAGACGACCCCACCTCCAAGTCCAAGTAAATCGTGCGTCAATTGTCGATATTCGCGCTTCTTTCCGATGGTAGCTGAGATCCGGTTGGCGTTCCGATTGCAAGCGTTCTACTCCATGACTGTGCGACTAGATTTGTTATCATAAGACGGGACAAATTCAAACGAATTCAAAAATCGATGAGATTGGAAAGCGAGCACGCAGCCGAGAAAGGGGATGAGTTGTTGGGGAAAAGAAGGGCTGAGTTGGGGAAAAGGAGAAAATGTTAAAAACGTGCTCCAACATATACATGGTTGCAAATAGGAATGTTTCTGGCATCAGAGGAATCAGAGAGAGATTTTACAAATGGTTTGCACAGAATGTCCCTCTATTCTCATAGAATTTTACAATGAGAGAAACTTCATTTCTATTCCGCACAATTTTCATTTGAAACTCTCTGCGAAGCGGGTCGAGAAACGAGCAAAAAGTCTATTGTTGAATTTTTGCATTGTTGCGGACATTGATGGAGATCCCCGTGGAAATGGCTATGTAAAATGGAATCAGGAGACGCCCCGTCTCTTCCTGCAGCAATGACGAGACCTGTTCTCCTTATCAAATAAAGCGCATTAAAATGCAATGCGACCATATCTGATTCCGTTGCCTAGCAACCTTCACTTCCCTGAGTCAGTGAATTATTGCTTAAACACAGACGTGGGTGGAGAGAGAGATGCCTCTTCTCGCCTAAAGAAACGTCAGAATTAACATATTTTTGCATCAGACTTTTTGAAATCGCCTATCCAAAACAGATTGTCATTTATAACAATGAAGCAATGGACTCAATGCCTTAAAACGTCTCATGCAGAAATCTGTCCATTTTGACGCGGCTGAGCGCAGTTCAAAATCCGGGATGACTACTTCATCAGTAGCCAATTTGTCGGACTATTCAGCGCATTGCTTATCCTCATTATCACGGACGTAAAGCTTTCCAATCTGACCTAACCCACGACCCATGGGGCTATTGCTTGGTGTCAGCTGCATCTTGTTTTGCGCTCATTTATACCTATATACGCGAAATTTATTCGTCATAATGCGGTCAGGGATTCCGGTCTGTAAACGACTGTTTCGAGACTCTTCCATCAGCACACGTGTTTACACAGATGGGTTTTCTTGATTCCATGATGATTTTCTATGATTTCAGATTGAAACAGTTGTCGCTAACTTCCTTGTAAATTCCTTGTGACTTCCTTGTGACTTCCTTGTAACTTTCCTTGTAACTTCCTTGTAACTTCCTTGTAACTTCCTTGTAACTTCCTTGTAACTTTCTTGTAACCTCCTTGTAACTTCCTTGTTTTTTACATCATTTCAGGCTCAAATTCAATCAGGTTGCTCCACGTTAAGATTCCGTCGCATGCAATGCTGTCGGAATCGGCCAAGCTGGAATGCCTCTACGATTTGGAGGGTGAAAACCTCTACTCGATCAAGTGGTACAAAGGTCAGAATGAGTTCTTCAGGTATGTTCCAAGGGAGGAACCAGCAGCACAGGCTTTTCCAATTAACGGAGTCATGGTAGATGTAAGTTGATTTTAGATGGTTGACTTTCGTATTCATCCGTTCACATTGCATGGTAAAATTATTTATTGATTTATAAAAAATGTATTTTTTGGTATTTCAGCTTGCGATATAAATGCAAACATTTGAAAATAACAAAAATGACAAAAACAATTGAAAAGGCGACGAAACGATTTAACATAAAATCGGCATGTGGCAAAAATTGTTAAGCAATACAGGAATAGAGAACACTTGATGAAGTTACCCTCTGGTAGCAGGAGAATTTCTGATCATGTTAGAGTCTTTGGGTAGAGAATTCCACTCCTGAAGGGTTTCGGAAAAAGGGAACCAAAATTTGCTAGCATGAGAGCGACTATTATTGAACTGACTCACACGAATTTCATCTGGAATAGGAATTATCAGGGAACCCCTAAGTATCTTAAGGGAGCTGAGACGTCTATCCGACCTTCTCTTAAACAGGGGTGAGAGCCCGAGCTTACTAAGCTTTGCGGTTACACTGGATGTGTAGCCATATAATCGTTCATGATAAAACGTGCAGCACTTCTCTGTATCTTTTCAAGAGCGTCAGTGACTCACAAGAAAGGGATTCCAGGCACAGCACCCATATTCGAGAATGGGTAGAACAGACGTTTTGTAAGCCATCGATTTGATATTTTATCAGCGTGCAGTAATTTACGTCGCATTATAGCGTGTCCACACATTCGCGATTTTGCCGCGTTGTCGCGTCGTCGCGCGCGTAAAAGCTGTCCGGTGCGACAACATCTCCTTGTGTGTAGTACACTATGCATGGTGATTCGTTATTCACACACGGTAATGTCGTTGCACTGGACAACGTTTTCGCGCGCGACGACGCGACAGCGCGACAAAATCGCGAATGTGTGGACACGCTATTATTCCCGAGGCAGCTTTGACCTTATTTACAACTGCATTGATGTGTGAACGCCAGTTAAGAGAATTAGACAACGTGACGCCAAGGTAACTGAAAGTGGATACCTTGGGGTGGGCGCCCCACCCATGCGCAATGAATATATGTTCCCTTGGGCGTGAGGTTGTCTGGCCTAATTGGTCTAAAAAACTCCTCCTCTGCGACTACAATACGAAAAATTAATTTCTAACGTAGGCAAAAAACGTTCTAACGTTAGTGAAACCATCATTGAAAAATTAAAACTGCTTTTATGATTTTTATGTAACGTTGTTGTAAATCGCGTGTGAATTTTGGCGGTGATTGCATAACGTTTAATTTAAACAAGGCGGAAATCACGGAGACATCATGATGGGTTGCACAAATTTTAATTTAGTTCGCCGCAAATCGCGTAGACAACGATATGGATTGCATATCGTTTTATTCAGTTGGTCACAAATCCCGTAAATATTATGAAGTGCAGGTATTGCATAACGTTTAATTTAGTTAGGCGCAAATTGAGTCGACATATATAAAAGTGGTTGCATAACGTTTAAATTAGTTAGGCGCAAATTGTGTATTCATTTTAAAGTGCGGTTGCATAACGTTTAAATTAGTTAGGCGCAAGTTGAGCATAGATATATAAATGTGGTTGCATAACGTTTAAATTAGTTAGTCGCAAATTGTGTATTCATTTTAAATTGGTTGCATAACGTTTAAATTTGTTGGGCGCAGTAGACATATAAAAGTGGTTGCATAACGTTCAAATTAGTTAGGCGCAAATTATGAATATTCATTTTAAAGTTGTTGCATAACGTTTAATTTAGTTCGGCGCAGATTGAGTACACATATAAAAGTGGTTGCATAACGTTTAAATTAGTTAGGCGCAAATTTATTATTATTATTATTTATTCAAATCTCAACATTGAAGTTGAACGTCAAACAAATCGTAAAAGAAGAGAAAGTCAAACAATAAAATGAACTAGGGCATAGGCGCAAAAGCAAAATTATATGCAAGAATACGAGGGCGAGAGGTCTGGGCTGCAACCAAATTAAACTAGATTAGGTACAGATCCACGTTGTAACACTATGGTAAGCGTGCAAAGAGGGGTGCCGAGGAGGGAAGTGCATTCCACTCGCGGACTGTACGGGGAAAAAACTGTTAAAGTGCTTATTAAATTTCAAATTGAGTAGTCATAAGAGAGTGGTAGACCTCGATAGGTACAGATGGAGTTTAACATTGGGATTATCTAGGCTATTTAGACGGGGTTTAACACAGGGAATAGCTAGGCTATTTTGGGCTTTAGCATTGGGATTATCTAGGCTATTTGATGGTCGTTGATGAGTGTGAGAACTTTAATTTCTGCAGCACAGGGTGTTCCACAAACGTGTATGAGCTAATTTAATGGCTCACGATCTTTGATGCCTTCAAAATGACCGCTTCAACGCCGCGCCCTTCCCGAACCGCGCTAGGCTTCTGCGCCCTTCCCGCGTCAGGACCGCGTGCTAGGCGATCGGCGCTGCTCGCGGACGCTCCTCGCGCCCTCCTCGCGTCTTGTTCGCCGCACACGTTCATGGCCTTGTTGCATGCTGTCTGCCCTGACATAACCTAACGAAACCTAACCTAAACCTAACTGGCCTGATCTAAATGACCAAACGAATTTCTCAACGCACCGTTTTGCAAAAAGCTTTGGATGGAACAACCTAAGCTAACTGACCAAACCTTACTAACTCAACCTAACCTGACCTAACCTATTGAAAGACCCTGTACTTCGACACTTTGGACTGAACCTGAATGACTGTTGACACCTGCACTGTGGTCCATGACCGCTGTTAAAATATAATCCTGTCACTTTTGACAGTGATCCTGACAGTTGACATGCACTGTGGGTGCTGGTGAACCTATGGTCCCACGCGCTGAATAGACCTGAATTGTTTGAAGTGGTCTGTGGCCACTGATGCCGTAAGTAATCCTTTCATTGTGTTGATCGCACGAATCTGACCAGATGGAACGTTGGAAATCTGTGGAACGATGGAATGGAAATTTCAGTTGGAATTTGCAAGGAGCTCCAATCGCGGAGAAAAAAGCGGTCCCATTCGACTGTATGCATGAGAACACCTGCAGTGCAACGGATTATGACACAGCTGTTGACATCCAGCGGCAGACGACAGGCCTGACCGTGCTGAATGCACTTGATGCTGAGATGCGGCCAAGTGCCATTGAGGGAATTGAAATGACCCCATGGGTCCCTGACCTTCAGAGGTCAAGGGGTCACGACCACAATTAAATAACCATCGACGATCTCCGATCGCAACCAAAAGGTGACCCCGATAAGATTGGCCTGGATGTACTAATTAATTGAACCCTGAGCCTTGTAAAGGGAGAATGTATGAATGAATATAGACCTGCAGAATAGAATAGAATAGAATAGAATAGAATTGTGAGTCCATGCAGACTTGAACATGCAATCTTCGCAGCGTCAATAAGGTCCACTACCCTGCACCTCTCCTACCACCGGAGAAGCGCCGGGTGTACTGTGTTAGCCTCTGCTCCTCAGCAGCCCCGCGGCACGCCAGGATCTCGAGGCCTTGCCCTGAGGAATTTCAAGAACAATAGAAGATAGGAAAGTCAAAATTGGGCAAGGCCAGCGATCGGGGGGAACAGTACTTGTGCCGCTTTTTTGTTTTTAGTTTGCTTTTGAATTTTTAAACTTTTTAGGATTTTTTAGTTTTATATTTTTTTTATTTTTGTTTTATTTTTTTTTGTCGGAAAAAGAAAAGGAAAAGAAAACGCCCATATTTATCCACTCTCCCCGTATCTGCAAATCAATGAAAA
>JASGXE010014050.1:0-12259 GCA_030068105.1 Sinentomon sp. SZTP_YWyxl | reverse complement strand
CCAATTCTCCGTTCCATAAAACGAGAAAGTTCCACAAAAATGAAAAGTTAAGCCCCACAAAAAATAACTTACACTGTTTATAGAGTCCGTCCATTTTTCCCCAAGTTGGGGTAGAGGGTCGTGGAGACCAATGACATCAAAAATTACGCTTATGTGCTGAAAATGAACTCAGGAATAACGCGGCGATGAATGCCTTGAGACCAAAAGGCACGTGTTTTTCGGACGCTCACCGTCTTACGAAAAATAATTCGCGATGACAGCATTACTCATATTTCGACTCTTTTCAGCACGGCACGGCAATGACTTCCAAATGCCATCTTCATTTTTTTTAATTTTCGACGAAAAATGCGTTTCGGGTCACATTTTGCGTTTGAAGTGGCATTTGGAAAACCTTGCCCCGTACGAAAAATTCCTAAACGAAAGATATTTGGTAAAGCGATTATCCGGTAATATAGGTGCCTATCTCTGTTTAGATCAAGACTTGTAGGGGCGAATTTAGCTGCCTTACAAAACATACTTACACCAAGGCTTGTAAAAGAACAAGTGAACGAACTCCGGGATTTTCGTGGCACAAAAAGAGCATTGCGGTGTTGCGGCGTATCAAGGCGGAGTGCGCTACGAAAGACATGCGAGTGAATGGCGGACCGCGGTGCGATGCCCACAGAAAGTTAAATTTCTCCTGAACAAAGCGACGGTTTTTAATGCGGCTTGCTGTGGCGCAAAGCTGATAAATGAGCGCTTCCACACATGTATAATGATTCCAACCTTTCGACGGGTGAAACTCTAAAACCATTTGAGTAACAAAGGGCTCAAATTTCGGTGTTATAAAATTCTGGTTCCTGCCAGGTATTTTCAAAGATTGTGCAATTTTTCCGTTAAAACATGGTTACAACCTGCAGAAGATTTGTAGAGGAAGCCTTTTAGTTTCCAAAAATACCGCAAAATCGTTGAATTTGGACACCATTTGGCAATTTTATGAACAGAGACAACGCGACGTGGCAGCACCGTTTGTTTTTGAGCGGGCAAGAGGCCGTGACTCCTTTGAAATCCGAGGGAGTCGCGGCCTCTTCCCCGCTTAAAAAACAGATGATGCTGCCATGTCGAGTTGTCTCTAGTCATAAAATAGTGAAATGGTGTTCAAATTCAACGATTTTGGTATTTTTGGAAACTAGAAGGCTTCTTCTACAACTCTTCCGAAGGATGTAACCATGTCGTAACGGAAAAAATTGCACAATCTTTGAAAATGCCTGGTAGGAACCCGGAATTTTATAACACCGAAATTTGAGCACTTTTGTCACTCAAATGGTTTTAGAGTTTTACCCGACGAAAGGTTGGGATCATTATACATGTGTGGAAGCGCTCATTTCTCAGCTTTCCACCACAGCAGCAAGCCGCATCAAAAACCGTCGCTTTGTTCAGGAGAAATTTAACTTTCTGTAGTATCGCACCGCGGTCCGCCATTCACTCGCTTGTCTTTCGTAGCGCACTCCGCCTTGATACGCCGCAATCCAGCAGTACACATTTCGGTCTCATTTCTGCTCCCATTTGACTCCATGTTATGGAGCGCAGTTCTTTCACTTCTTATTTTACACACCTTGCATACACTGTGTACGTTGTTATTGCATGGGCCATTAAAATTTTTTTGAAGATGCAACGTATGGATGGATCCTTGCTTTTGGATCCCATAGTGTTTTGAAAAATGGCACAAAGAATGCTCAGGCCTTCAGGCCATCCATGGATGAAACATGCGAATGAATGTACCCATCCTATTTGTGTGTCTTACCTTGAGCCTGGCTTGTGTCGATGGATCCCAAAGGCAGTTCCAGCGCTGAAGGAAAGGTTCCACAAGATGCCATTCCGATCCCGAATTGAACGGCAAAAGTCAGAGCGATGAGCAGCAAATGAACAATGACCGAAGGGACGCCAAGGAGAGGTGCGATCGGACGACAAACACCTGGAACATACACGTGGACATTGGCAATGGCACTGGCAACAAGGCGTCTGTGACTTTCCTGTGGTTGGGGGGACAGACGGTCGCAGATCGCCGCACGGCGTTCGGCGTCTGCGAGCACTTCATTGGGTATCATGGAAATCGATTGCCAGGATGCTGGTGTCTTATATTGCACTGAAGGTGGTCTACCTTGCGAACCCCTACGAAGTTAACGGCACTTTTCAGGAACTTTTCAAGCACACTGTAGATAATTTGTGAATCCTTTCGAAGATTCCTCTGGACGAAATGCTAGATTCCAAGATAAAATTTTGGCCGCTGCCCCAGAGATCCAAAGAAACCCCGAGAATGGAAATGGTGGGTTGCAGAAAGAGTTTGCCATCACGCTGTTCGTGCGATTTTGGCCAATGAAATAAAATGTCCGCTAAGGTCAATCTGTTATGGGTCATATAAATGTCGTCACCTGTTGAAATGCATGGCAAATCGTATAAGTCGCTTCCAACTTCGTAATCACATTTCCAAATCCGGATTGCGAACATTCACAACACTTCTTGTCATGAAGTGCACTTTTCAGAAAAGAAGTTGAAGAGAAGGAAAAAAGAAATCAGGAAGAGGAGACTTTTCGATTTGGAAGGAAGACTTCTGAAAGGATCGAGTGTCCAAACTAGCACAATAACAAAACTCCCCGGAAATGTGGCAGAAAAACAATCCATTTTTTTCTGGCGACAATGTGCTCGTTAATTTTTTAATTTTTACACACAATACTGCCCCAAAGAATTTTGGGGGCAGTATTCCACAGAAATCGACCATCAAGCCTTAAGTTAAGACCACAGAAAGAACCTTAAGTTAAGACCACAGAAATCGACCATCAAGCCACAGTTCGACATGCCAGAAGGCGTTCGCAGGTTAAAATAAGAATAAGAACCAGGAAATGGAGTCTGAAGGTCTTGTCTTGAAACAATCATGAACGCTTGTTCGTGAACACCTGTTTGAATCCGAACACTTATTGTCAACCGGCCTATCATGGCAGTACCCCGAAGGAGCTTCTGCGAGGTTCCTCCAAAGGCGAGAAACAAATTTCTTGATTTTTCGACGCCAAGAATTGCTTAGACCATCGTCTTGTGTCCATGAAATTGGTAATACTTTGGAAACTTGATCAATTTGAACAGGGCGAATTATCGTTTTTGCTTGCAAAGAAAACTTTAAGCTGTCTTTGTCCTTAGCTATCCAAATCCTGCACTATCTCGGAGCAAGAATGATGATTCGTCCACAGTCCGCATGACTCAAGGTAAGGTAATCCTGAGTGCATAATCCAAGAAATTTCTCCGAGGTAGCATTATTGCATCAGTCCTAACCGCAAACTCTGGGGAAATGCTTTTTTTACACAACCGGACCGATGTTTACGGTTGTGAAAACGAATACTCAAGAGGCTCCAAAACTCGCAATAACGCACCACACTTCAAACGTCTCTGTGGCTCTGTCATCAAACAAAGATTGGCCTGGCTGCAAAATCCACAAAAGCAAAATTCAGCGAAGAACCTTATCAAAACGGAGTCTTTCTCTGAGCCCGATGCCGCCACAGCACGGCACGATATCCACGAAATGAATATTTTACCGGCACAGGTAACTTCAATATGCTTCAATTGAGTCGGCAAAACGTCACATGCGGCACAAACGGGAGACCAACCCGCACCTTTGCCGCCGATATTATATCTGCGATCCACGCCAGCCGGGTCTTACTGCAGCCGGTGACTCGATAATTCGACACATCTCGAACAACTGTTTCCACTTTTCCGGCAAAAACTGACTGAAACAAATGCGATATCTATGCAGAGGCAGGCTATGCATGCATCGGAGGTTGGGGCGGATAGCCACCGGCAGGCTATGCACCTCAAATGAAAAAAATGAGTCAGCTATCGCAGCGGAGGCACAAAGGTATATGACTGATTCTTCCACCTATCGCCCATGCTAGCTGCACAGCACAAACCGTTACCTACAAAAATTATTATTTTTCTAGCAGTCTGGTGGTTCAAGGGGAGGCTGATTGGGCGTTCAAGTGCTGCGGAAGGTGCCAACCATCGCTCTTGACGCGGGGGAGGAGAATACTGGGCACATGCCGTGAAATACTTCAACTTTTTGAATCCAATTCGGAGAAAATTCCTGGAAAACGAATGCGGAGCCTTTTTCACTGCTGCGAGAAATCAAACGGCGAGCGAGCGGGTGTTTGCCGTGAACTGAAGCCGCAGAAAGCCTCTCCGGAAAAATTCGAGGTCAGCCTTTTCCGACACTGTGGATACCTTTTTTCTCCTTTCCAGAGATTGCCCTGTGTCTCAAGCCTCAAGGCGGTTGCGTAGAGGCCGAAGTTCGCCCCTTCCGCGGCATGGCAGCCACACATGCCGGCATGCTTATGCGTCCCGATCTTCTCAGCCAGTGCCACAGGAATGTGGGCAATTGGGGATCCAGATTTGACCTTTTGAAAAACTCGAACCCGGTCTCCCCGCAAAATGTCAAAAACCTGAACGACTTTCAATGCCACGCGGTGTGACACTGGAATAGCGTCATTTGCAAGACACAGATCCGAGGAAAAGGTGCTCTCCGATTTGGCATGGCAGGAGCCTTTTGGCATCTGAAAAAAGTCCGGAGTTCAGACTCATATGATGAGAACCTGCCACGTTCGACTGGCTGGTGAATAACCACGTGCCGTCTTATCGAAGATGTTGGTGATGAAATTTTACAACTGCTTGGTGGAAAAATTCGTCAAAGAAGCGCTGGATCGGATCAAAACAAACTGCTGGTGAAGGTAATAGCGCGTCCTCGAGGACATTTCCCTGTGTGTATTCGCTTTTCGTGTCTCAGTGAGATGAAGTTATTTTGTTTCATTCCAGGAAGCCCTGACCGCAGACGTGCTCATTCTTTGTGACGGCAAACGTGAAGGAAGCCTCCGCCTTCATCCACACAGGGAAATTGCAGCAAGAAAAATCGCAGGCAGGCATCCAGTCTGGAAAAAGGCTGCATTTGCGCCAACAGGACACGGACATCCCCTTCAAAGCTGAAAAAGCCGAGAGTAGGCAACAAATGTCAACAACGCAAAAATCATTTGTTCTTTGCCCACAAAAATCACGCCGAATTTTTAAAGTTAGAATCCAAAACTGACTTTTCGGTCCGTTTTCATTTGAAAAACTGACAAAATTGGTGTGATATGTGTCGCATAATCGGTTAGAGTTTCGAATACACACCTAATGCCGCAACCGCCACGACAGCCGCAACCGCCGCAACATTTTGATTTTGCAGCCGCAACCGCCGCAACATTTGGAATACCCGCCGCAACCGCCGCAACATTTCAATCGTCACGTGAAGTTTGAAATTCAGACTAAACTGACGTAACCCAACCAGCCCAAACCAACCAAAATTCAACACAACAACCATCCAGGAACAGCATTCCAAGGTTAGGTGAAATTAGGTTAGGTTAGGCTGGTAAGGTGAGGTTTAAACTTTCACTTTAAAACTTCACGTGAAGATTTCAAACTAATAATTCCCAAACGAACCAAACCTAACCTGACCTGATTTTACCTGGATCACTGTTCCTGGATGATTGATGTTTTGAATTAGGCCCAATAGGTTAGGTTAGGTTTGGTTAGGTTGGCTTAGGTTAGGTTAGGTGAGCTTGAAATTCAAACTTCCCGTGAAAATTGAAATGTTGCGGCGGTTGCGGCGGGTATTCCAAATGTTGCGGCGGTTGCGGCTGGAAAATCAAAATGTTGCGGCGGTCGCGGCGGTCGCGGCGGTAGGTGTGTATTCGAAATTCTAACCGCATAATCTCCTGTGGAACATTTGGGTGAATTGGTGAAAAAGTGCTGTCCAGTTGCACAACTGGACAGCACTTTTTCATCAATTCACCCAAATGTGGAACATTTGGGTGAACTGGTGAAAAAGTGCTGTCCAGTTGCACAACTGGACAGCACTTTTTCATCAATTCACCCAAATGTTCCACGACATTGTCGCCGCAATGCAGAAACAGCGGTGATGTGTGTTGCATATATCGTAAAATAGTTAGGCGTTAAAGAGTATTTGTTAGGGTGGCGTTCGTTGGTGAACGGAAGGGGCTCAACAGCCGGAATTTTCCCGAGCTCTCGTTGCTGTGAGTGGTTCTTCGATGAGGGTGTGTCATTGATGAGATACAGGGTCCTCTCTCTGCAGAATTTAACTGTGGCCTCGCACGGCGTCTCTGCGACGTTAACTTTGCAAATGCTTATGCTACACTGTCTTATACTATAGCTTTCTCCTCCAGCAAATGACGAAGATTTTTGTTTTCGCATTACACAATTTGGGCTGAAACATAAATTGATTATATGGCAGAATGCTTCCTCTTTCCTCCCAGGCATTCGAAGAAAGTTTCAAATGGTGGTAAAGTGTTCACCATATCTGTTTTTATGGATTTCATTCAAAAATTTGGGATGTATGCCTATCCTAATTTGGGAGAGATTTGCCAACAACCATGGCCCATCACCTTAGCGATGGAGAAGGGGTAGCGGGGCACCTGCTCCAGCCCTGTTTGAGAACGTCTAAAAAGGGAACCGGACGGGAAGGAATTCCAGTCAGAAATTGTTCGAAGAAAGTGCTGCGGCTTTTGAAGTCTTCTTCCCGAAAACCCCGTGTCAGGGGCTCTGCCCCTTATAGAACACCGCTGGAACTGCAGCCCCAGATCCGCTTTCAGATGACAGCACCTGCGGGTGGTTATAACGCCATCACATACCTTTTTGCTCGTTTATTGCTGATGTATGGGTCTGTCCTCCGAAAAGCTCAATATCTATACCTCTGACTTAATAGGTATTTTTTGTTCTTTTTCTGCTCGCCATATTGGGAAGTATTTTTAAATTTGGAACAATGTTTTCCTTTTGCTTCAAAATTAGAGTGACTACTTTCCTGCGCAAGAAAGGGCCTATACCTGATCGCACTTTTCATTTGCAGAATCTGTTTGGTTTGAGACTCAGAATCACTAGCCGCGGAAGGAGTGCCGAGATTATTTTTTTTTCCTTTCTAGTGAGCCACATTGACGCTTTGGAAAAGGTACAGAGAAGTGCTGCTCGGTTCATCATGAACGACTATGGCTTAACTTCTAGCGTATCAAACATGCTTTCTGAGCTGGGTCTGTCAAGCCTTCGTCAAAGGCGGTCGACTAGGCGCCTATGCACCTTTAAAAAGATACGTAGAAGCTCACTGCTCGTGCCTCTCCCTGATGAGTTTCGAGCCAGCAATTTCTCTGGTACTCGTTCCCACGCCTCAAAATACGTGGTGCCAACGGTCAAACTAAACACGCACTATCACTCTTTCTTCCCGAGAACCCTTCGGGAGTGGAATACGCTCCCCAAGGACTCGCATTTTCTTACATAATAATTGAGTCAGGGGATTTTAGGAATGAATCAACGGTGTCATAGTTCTGTTAAATTCGATCCACTGATAATGATTCATTTTGCTCACTGAATTTACTTTTCTCACTGTCTCGTGCCTTTAATGTTATGTTATATTTGCATTTACATTGCAAATTTCAATTACAATTCAATTTTTGAACAAGGGAAACATGTTCGCCAAAACGTGACGTCGAATCAGGGAGCGGAAATACCTTTTTCGGCAGACAAAACTGTACTGAAATGGTATAGGTGCAAACGGGGATCTGCAGACACGGTGTCCCGCAAACTGTACTTTGCGAAGGTGCAGACGGTTGGTACACAAAAAAAAAGTCACCATTGAAATTGCATTTCAACTTTCCTTTTTTGTGCCATGATCTCTTTTTCGCTCATTGTTGCTCAGCAGTCTGACCAAAGTGAAATGCATGGTGCAATATCATGGGAAATAGCCGTACCAGTAAAATCGTGAAAAATATGCATGTGATGTGTTTCATATATCCAGTCATCAAAAAAAACTCTGGAGGTTGTGTTGACAAAACCCGAATGCCTGAAAAGTTTAAGGAAACCGAGAGCGACGTTAAATATTTCCAGGTAAATTTTTTTTTCCAAATTTTTTTTTAATATTTCTAGATTATCAGTCAAAAACCGCGATTGTCTGTGCACCATCATATACGTATTTTGCTGCATCACACAGGACTTGCGAAGCCCAGGTTGTGTATTTTTGTTGACAAAATCAGCTGGAAATGTAGTTATCTGAGCTCGGCTGAATGTAAATGAAAAGGTGTTTTAAAAACCTTCGCAACTTTCGCAACTCGCATATGTCAAAAGCCAGGAAAGTTCTTGTTAGAAACCGTAGCTCCGGGGATTTGCGTTGCTTACCAGATCTGGAAATGGTATGGAACGCAAGCAACTGACTCTGCTACAACTGTTATGCCCTCTTCCAACTAGAGTTAAAATTTAATCCCGGGTTAAACCCGTAACCCGAGTTTAAGCATAATAATTCAAACATTGCTTAACTCGGATTAAGAGGGTTCAATACAGGGATAAATGTCACTCCAGCTGGAAGAACCGGGCATAAATCCAGTGAAAGGTTGCAGAAAACCCATTCAATCGTGATTTGTGCCAATCGTATAGACACGATTGATTGATTGATTGATACACATCAGAATTTGGCCATGACCCTATGGTCACTGTCACACTAAAATTCAACGTGATTTTTTCGTTCTTAAAATTTAAACCTCCACTTCGGAAAAACGCCTCCACCTCGTTGCAATCGGAGAATCTTTGAAACAGTTTTATTCTCCATGCGGGAGAAAAACCGGACGAGCTGAAATTCGCACCGAAATATGTGACAAAATCCTATTCCTTTCTGTCGATCCTGTGATAAAAGCTAACGATCTTCGAATGATTCTTTCATTCGAGAGGAGAACCATCGGCAAAGATTCTCGGAAAATTTGCAAAAGCATGCGCGATCAATTAATTTTGACGACTTCTTCAATGCTTGTGATAAAACTTTGACACTGATTTTCACTCTTCCATCCGGTTATGATTCATAACCGGATGGAAAAGTGTATGATCCGATGAGAGGTACCTGCATGATTTAAAACTGAAAAGGGAGTTGATAAAATCAAGGAGAATTTTCGAATTGCCTAAAAGAGCTTTCAACTTTGGGTGAGTGATGGAACTGCAATACCGTTATTTTTAATGGACTACGCTGTAGGTATACGCGAGTGTTGCCTGTCTTGGCATGTGTCAACCACAAGTGCAATGACTGAAAACTATCCGAGTAACTATTAAAATGCAAAAGATGTTGGCAACCGCAAGTTGGGCTGGTGCGGCTTTGAGCTATTCGTACCAACAAGCGAGAGACAAACATGTGCCAATCCACGATGGTCGTAGATAACACGTTAATTTTTACATGCAGGTAAATCCTGCTGATTTCATTGACAAGATCTTCGCACTCTTTAAAGACTTGGCTGCCATGCATTTGTTACTTTTCTTTTTTTTTGTATTTCTTTTACGGAAATGTGGTTGCTCTAGGCGACGGTCGCGAGGCACCTGTCGCCTCGCACGCCGCACCCTGCTGAGTTATGATCAGTGATGAATGTCGTTTCGATTAGTTTTCAAGATAATAGCTGTGGTTACACGCCGGGCATACCCACCTATATTCTTCAGGTTGTCAACTGGCTCACATCCACGCATTCATTCAAAGGCAGCAGAGTTTTGACTTTTGACCCGGAACGATGCTCGCAACTCTGCGACGTGCACTGGATGCAAACGGAATCTTTAGCCCAGAAACAGATTTTTACGCGATTTTGGAAACAAAATTTCCGAATGTGTGCGTTCGCTGATCAACCCAAGAGTTTGTCGGCCCAGTTTCTCAGTCATCATCAATTGATTGAGACGAATTATTGATTTATCGTTTTCCTGATCCTGACCGAACTGCTGGGGTCATCCAACAGAATTTTCAATGAGCTGCAAGTGTTTTGTTTTGATATCGATCCAGATAATTTGCCAAATTGCCTCCTTACGCAGATGAGTCAGAAACTGTCTTGCCCCTGAATGGCTATGTCACTGGACTTTGCATTTTTTCAGTGCAACATGAGAGATGTGGAGTTCAAACTGAGCAATTTTTGCAATATTTTAAGCGCTGCAATGGTTTTTTCTTAACTTGTCTGCAAGTGCAACCGGGATTTACTTGACTCATAGCTGCGTGCAAGAAACTTCTGCGAGTTTTCACATTCAAAATCGGGGGAACAGAACTGGTCCTACTGCTATTTGGTCCTACCGTAACCTGGTCCGACCGTAATCTGGTCCTACCGTAATCTGGTCCTACTTTTTCTTTGCGCCTCGAAAAAATTCGATCCAAATTCCATTCGATCCAAGTAACAGTAGGACCAAGTTACGGTTGGACCAGGTTACGGTAGGACCAGATTACGGTAGGTCCAGGTTACGGTAGGACCAGGTTACGGTAGGACCAGATTACGGTTGGACCAGATTACGGTAGGACCAGATTACGGTAGGACCAGATTACGGTAGGACCAGATTACGGTAGGACCAGATTACGGTCGGTCCAGATTGCGGTAGGACCTGGTTACAGTAGGACCAGGTTACGGTTGGACCAGATTGCGATAGGACCAGATTACCGCAGGGCCAGATTACGGTAGGACCTGGTTACGGTAGGACCAAGTTACGGTATGACCAGATTACGGTAGGCCCTGGTTACGGTAGGTCCAAATTACGGTAGGACTTGGTTACGGTAGGACCAGGTTACGGTAGGACCAAATTACAGTAGGACTAGATTACGGTAGGACCAGATTACGGTGGGACCTGGTTATGGTAGGACCAGGTTGCGGTTGGACCCGGTTACGGTAGGACCTGGTTACGGAAGGACCAAAAGCCAAACCGAATTTTTCTCTGAATTTCTGGATGTTTGCGCTGAGGTAGTTGCGTTGTTTTTGTTCTAAACGTGATTGCACTCCTGTTGCCGTAAAGATAGAGACAAAAATGGACGTAAATAAACGCTCGGTGAATTTTTCACGACTTTGATGGGGAGTAGCCGGAGGGCCGGCAAGCCCTAGATTGGGTTAAGTTTGTTCAGGTTAGGTTAGGTTAGGTTAGATAGGCTAGGTTAGGTTTGGTTTGATTTCTGTCTTTCATGATTCATCATTAATTTGCAGCGGGGTGCATTTGAGGACCAGTATCAAAACAACACAACTGCCACTGCGAAACTGTGCCTGCATTTCGGACCAGATCTCAGTTGGACTTAGTTACGGTAGGACCAGATCACGGTAGGACCAGGTTACAGTAGGAGCAGATTACTGCAGGACCAGATTACGGTAGGACCTAGTTACGGTAGGACCAGGTTACGGTAGGACCAGATTACGGTAGGTCCAGATTACGGTAGGTCCAGGTTACGGTAGGTCCAGGTTACGGTAGGACCAGATTACGGTAGGACCAGATTACGGTAGGACCAGATTACGGTAGGTCCAGATTACAGTAGGTCCAAATTACGGTAGGACCTGGTTACAGTAGGTCCAGGTTACGGTAGAACCAGGTTACGGTGGGACCAGATCACGGTAGGTCAGGTCTAAATTACGGTAGGACTTGGTTACGGTAGGACCAGGTTACGGTAGGACCAGATTACGGTAGGACCAGATCACGGTAGGTTCAGATTACGGTAGGACTTGGTTACGGTAGGACCAGATTACGGTAGGATCAGGTTACTGTAGGACCAGATTACGGTTGGACCAGATTACGGTAGGACCAGATTACGGTTGGACCAGATTACGGTAGGACTTGGTTACGGTAGGACTTGGTTACGGTAGGACCAGGTTACGGTAGGACTAAAAATGAGTAGGACCAGGTTACGGTAGGACCAGGTAGCAGTAGGACCACTTCCTACGACCCTCAAAATCTACAAGACTATACATGCGGCTCCCTTCTTCTCTTCAGCTGGGTCCTTCAAGACGCCGAAGAAAAACTGAGAAAGAAGAACTGCTGTAAAACAGGCCACATCTGTATTTTGTGATTGAGCTCATAGCTATAGAATAACAGCTATTATATAGCTATGATTATATAGCTATTATATAGCTATGTTATTATATAGCTATGATTGAGCTCATGCGGCCGTTTTCCCAATTGCAACTCACCCTCAGGTTCAACTTGACAGCCAATTCAACAGACGGATGAATCTTTTGCAACATTGGAAAAGGAATAATAAGCATCGGGCATGGGAATTAATTTTTCGCAACGCAAATCTATCCATTGAATTGGCTGTTGAATCCTCAGCATGAAACAAGCCCTCTGTGCATGATGATGTTCAGCAACTTAAACCACAACACAGAAAAAGACACTATGATAAAATTATGATTTTTATGTGATTCACATTTTCTACAAGACTACA
>JASGXE010014049.1:0-11876 GCA_030068105.1 Sinentomon sp. SZTP_YWyxl | reverse complement strand
AGAAACGTGTTTGCATCCAAGTCTAAACACCGGCTCCACAAGAAAATGTAAAAATCTTTCATTGAAAATCCCTTGCACATTCGGTAACCTGGACAGACACAGTTTCTTTGTTGGCTCTATTTTCCTATGGAATAGTCTAAATCTTACTCCAGACTGCCTTGCAATGAAGGGTCCCGCTTTTCGTGATCATGTCAGGCAGCTACTTGTAAGGTCTTCACCATGCGCATGATCGATCTTCGAACAGATGGGGATGTGGTACTTTTCTGCTATGATTGTTTCCCTGGACTTACTTTGATGTATTTATTTATTTATTTTTTTTTTTGAGCCCCTAGGTTTTTCATGTCTACTTGTTTATTTTGTTTTTCTTGAAAATTTGTTTTTATAAGGTATTCATGTATGAAGGTATTTATTTTTATGTTGGTGTATTTGCAAAATTTTTTTTTTTTTTTTTTTTATTAAATTTATCTTCTCGAACCGACTTTTTGCGTTTGTATTTTGATAACAGAGGTCCTGCCTTCCTTGTTACTCATGGTAGGTACCTACGAAAATGAATGAAGGCAGTGGCCTATTTTTGCATTGTGGTGCGTACTAGATCCATAGATTCAGGCTGCCTATCTGAGTTTTGTATTACCTACCAGAAATCCCCTCCTCACCCATAAAAAGGTGCTCGTTTGTTTCTTGGGCTGCAGTGAACATCTCAACTGTGATTAACTTCAGATCGCAAGTAGGTAGCTCTGTTGATTATGCTGACGAGTTGGACTGGGAGGGTCTACTTACCGCTGCGGCGCGAGAACTCCCAGGTTCGCTCTGACGCATCATCGGTGGATTTGCTTGCAGGTAAACTTTGTTTGACTTGTAGAAAGCCCATTCATTTTTCAATGCAGTCAACATCTCGAAGCTTTTTTGTGAGTAGGATCGGGGTAGGCGAAAAAAGAGAAAAATAGTAGATACCTAGGTAGCTTGCAATCATGTTTAAATTTGGCACATAGGTAGGATACAGACAGGTAGTTAACGCAAAATTTCAGTTTGCCTAATTGGTAATTTTTTTTCCCCATTCTTGCACGAATCGAATCAATTCAATTTTTTGACTGAATTTGTGACTTGTCATGTTTGGACATGGACATGTGTTTTTGTTTTGGTGACCATGATGTCACTTTTTGTGCAATTTGACAACTGTGACGAACCACTGGATGGAGATTCTTCATAAAAACGTCCACATGCTGAGATGGTATGTTTTTGTTACGGTTTATTTTTTTTTTCTCGCCTTGTTGCCGTACCATTTTTGCACCTCCTTCAATCATTCTCCCCATTGCACCCACACCCAAAAACCAAATCGGTTTTTCAAATCTGGGATGCAATGTGGAATATCGGCCCGACTTCTCCCACTTGGGGGACTGTTCTTTTTATTTTCACGGCGCGGTTACTCCGATTCATCGGATTTGCGGTTGCGCCGGCATTCATTTAAATAAGATGCGCATAAATCACTGGACCTCTGCCAAATTCAGAAAACCTTGAAATATATTTGCACAAATATGCAGCAGACCAAAAGACTGCTTTGTTTGTTTATTATGCGGCCGATATGCGACATCCTCTTCTCAAATACAATGCGAATGACTTCTCAATCTTTCAAAAACAATGACGAATTCTGATTTTGTTGGAAGGGTTAAAGGAAGTCTCCTGGATTGGAAATACTTGTCATTTTTGGGAGCTGTGGCATGTGTCTCAGACCAGCCCTGGCAGGTGTTCCCAATTCTGGACCGTACCCACCAAACAAATAAACTGTGAAACTATTTGGGGAACATGTCACACCATGTTGCATTGAGGGCCAATTTCATTGCAGATATTGTCGCGAGTTGCATGGGCAGGTTTGTAGGTGGCCAGGTAGCCTAGGTTTCTCTATCACTACCTTCCTACCTGTTAAGTGCCTAAGTGGAAAAAAATGAAAAAAAAATGGGCATCGATTCGCCATGCCCATTAACAGATCCAAAAAATATCTGTTTGTGGGCATGAGTGGTGGGGAATGGTTGAGGGACCATAGGTAGGTGAATCATTGGCCCAATGAACCGTCATTTGTTAACTTTAGCTCACCATTTGATCACCTGATTTTACACGTGATCATGTTGGACTTGTGACTTGTTTCTCATTTGATCTTTTTCTTTCTTTCCTTACTTACGGTCGTGTTGCTCCATGCACACTTCCTCAATTTTCACCTAGGGAATATGCCATTATGCATTATTGATCATCAACACTTTGGCACATTCTTACAACTGTTCGGCTGAATCTAATATAATATATCTACTTCTCGAAGGAATTGTTTCAACGGTTGGATCATGCTCTCTCTCTCTCAACACTTCTGGGCAAATGTTGCATGGCTACAAACAAACAACCCGACCGTAAGTTCTAAAATAAGTTTAAATTCAATCATGGACAATAATTGTTATTTGTATGCAATTTGTACCCCCCCATTGAATTTGCATCTGGAGTAAAAATGTACCTACTTGTAAAAACATTTCTAATTAGGTATCTATCTGAGAACAACTTTATGATTGTCACTGAAATTAAACTTGTTGAATCGAATTCTATATCAATAAAGAGGAACCACAGAAAAAAAAAGACAAGTTGCAAAATCTTACTGACCCCCATGTCAGTAATAGGGAAAAGCAACATTTTGGGCTTCCTAAAGCTGACACCTTTTTAACTTGACCAAAAAATGTGAAATTTGGATTTTGTTTACATGCATCTTGTCCGTCTCAGTTTCAGGAATCCAAATATGTAATTATATTTCAGATATTCCAAATACTTTCCAAGAAAATGCTCCATTCGTCTGGTTACCGAAAAATCAAAATGAGCTAAAAAAAGGCTGTTTTTGGTGTTTTCTGTGTTTGAACCTTCACAACTTCACACCTAGTGATCCAAATGAGTTGAAATTTGGGAAGAATATGGGCAACAGAATGCCAATTATGCGCCAATTGTCAGATTTTGAATTTCCTTCAACAGAAAGAAAAATCGTGAATTTTCCTTGGGGGTGTCAGTGTCAGTATTAGGGCGGGTGTCAGTATTAGGGCACTTCACCCTAAAACAAATAGACATTTTTGTGTCTCAAGAAGAATTTACCGCAATGAGCAAGCATTGGAAAACGCGACAAAAGACTCTGCGTTTATTTTACGCAGACCATACCTTTTCCGCCATTGGATTTTACTCATCCTATCAGTACTGATGAAAACATGCCAGAGCGAAAAAAATCAATGCGAAAACATTTAATGCAAAAATATTCAATGCGAAAATATGCAACGCGAAAATGTTCAATGCGAGAATATTCAATGCGAAAATATTCAGTGCGCAAAACGAATAACAAGTGAAAGTACAAAACTTCAAGATTATGGATAAGGCCTGAAAATGGACAAATATGAAAGTCTCAAATGTGAGTTGTGAAATAACAGTCGTTTTGAATAATTTGACAAGAATTAATACCTAATCTGTCATATCTAGCCCTTCTTTCCTCATGTATCCCGTAACGATAATTTTTTAAATTTATATACATCCACAAAGTTTTCTGCCGGAAAAGTATAAACTTTGATCCTTTTCACATTTGGGAAGAAAATGTTTTGATATAAAATGACGTCAGAGCATAATGTCTCTGTAATAGTGCGCGCACATCCACGGGGTGAGTGTGAAACGTAAAGAGTCAATATTTAAGTGAGGTGTTGCTGAAACCGAGACAAACAAAATACAAGAAAAGAAGTTTGGTTATATGGGAAGAAATTGAAAATTGCCCAATTTTGTGTTAACGTCCGGTCCCCTAAAAATCCAAGGTATAGGCAATGAGACTACCATGTACCTATAGCAGACACGGCAAGCTTTGCCGTGTCTGCAGGCCTTATTTCAAATATTTGATGACCATTTTATGACATAAAGTCATTGAATGCAAAATTTACGGATTGATCGGAAAACATTATGTTCGATAGCATGTTCATTCTTTCAGCTCGCATCCGATACCAAAATAAAAAAAGTCCGATCATCTTCTTTCTTCGATCAGGTTGGGTGAGAGAAGACAGAGGTTAGGCCTGGTTCTGTTCGCTTTGAAAACTTGTCGCGTTTAAAAAGCATTTAGGTACTGGTGAAACATTGTTTCTTTGAGCTAGGGCAACCGAGCTCTTTTTCCTAGGTTCTCCTGATTCAGTAGCACTGTTTCTTGGATTTTGCTGGTGCAAAATCAAAAATGGTATCCAATTGCGGAAAATGTAAAGGTGAAATTGATGATTCCTGTGAAGACTCCATTTTGTGCGACCAATGTGGCGACTGGTATCACCAAAGATGCTCGGGGCTGACGAAGAAGAAATTCTGTCAACTGCAGGACCAAAAGGATGCCAAGTACATCTGTCAGGAGTGCACGATAGAGGTCCAAGTCACTACCCCAAAGCAGCGGGCTGGAGATGATAATGGGAAAGGTCAGCAGAAAGATAACGGATTGCCTGGAGCTTCAAGTAAGGCAACGAAGACTGTATCCTTTTCTAATACAAAAGGTATTCTTGGTAATAGTGAGCTAAGGGATTACTTGGATGGTAAATTTGAATCTCTCCATGCAAAGCTCGACAACATATCAGAGAGAGTGTTTCAAATAGAAATTGAAAATAAGGCTTTGAAAGAGGAAAATCAACAGTTGAAAGGAGCCATGAGGTCACTAGAAAGAAGACTCATGCAAACGGAGGACTATTTATATCGAGACGATTTGGAGATCTGTGGTCTACCATGCAAAGCGACAGATGATGTGGATGATTTGATCGACTCACTTGTTCGAATTGGGGAAGCAGTGGAGGTTCCACTGTCAGCCTCAGATATCAGTACAGTCCACAAAATCCCTGTGAGGACTGGGCCAGCTAAACACATTGTGAGATTTTCTAGGCGAATTGTTAAGGAGCGCTTTATCAAAAATTGTAAAAGGAACAAAATAAGTACAGCTTCTGTCGATAAGTTCAAACAACTTGAAGTTAAGCCAATTTATGTAAATGAGCATATGAATATTGTAAAGAAAGAGTTGCTAAGGAAGGTAAAAGTTTTTGGTAAAGCAAACAACTTCAAATACATTTGGTTTCGCAATGGTATAATTAACCTAAGAAAGGATGATAACTCTGTAATAATAAGAATAAGAGATGAGTTTGATTTTTGTGATATGATGGAAAAACAGGTACAGCTTAACCATGGCTGAAATTACCAATGAATTTGAAAACTTAACATCCTTGCACTATAATTATAATGGGAATATAACCCCTTACTTCGTTTAGCCTGCTTAACTTAAATATCCGTAGCATCTCTAAGCATTTTGATGAATTTTGCGCATATATGACAGCGGCAAAAATCTCCCCAGACATAATATGTCTTACAGAGATTCAACTATCTGAGGAGGCACATAAAAACTTGTATAAAATAGTTGGATACAATTCGGAGGTTGCTCTGAGGGCAAATTCACGGCATGGAGGTGTAATGATCTACATACGTGACAACATACCATATGAATTTCAGGCTGAATCGTATGGCTGCTGTGAAATGATACGATCAACGTTATCACTAAAACACATCTCAAATAATGCCATACATATATATGGTATATATAGAACTCCATCGGCATATTATGGAGACTTTGTTGACTGGTTGGAAAATAAACTCGAGGAATCCCTCGAGCTAAAATGCTATACCATAATGTTAGGAGACATGAATATCAATTTGCTCAAAGCAGATATGTACCCGAGATATGTACACACACTTGAAAGATACAGCTTAACGAACATCATTGATACCTTTACTAGAGAAGCAGAAAATGGTACAAAGACATTGATTGATCACATTTTAATGCAAAATAATATTGGGAATGAGGAGATATTAGTCACATCAGGCACACTCGATTGCGATATCACAGATCATATAATAACGTATGCAACTTGTGAAAAAGTCATCCGAAAGGAAGCCCTGTTCAGTAAATTGCTCGTTTTTCCTTTTGTATTGCCTGTACATGTAATGTATTTTCCTTGATGAAATTAAATTAGATAGGTATGCTGGCCAATGATGACGGCAAGCACTTTGCTTTGCCCAAAAGTACATGGAAGCTTTAACTCTGAGGCCAATTAAAAAAAGAAAAGAAAAAAAAAACTGGCATGTTTTTTGATTGACAGCAAGCAAGGTGGACGGTAGGCATGCAGTAGAATGTTATCAATAAACAAGATTAAAAGGTTCGCTTCCAGGGAAGCCATGGTTTTGTCTTTTCCAGCGCAGTAACTTTGAAAGTGATTTCCAGCACAATTGTAAAAACTGCAAAACCAGGTAGTTTGGCAAAATGATCAAATTATGAGATAAGTGGTGATGAGAGTGATTCATGTCAAATTTGGTGCGATGTTAGCAATTTCCGATGGTGATTGGGTTTCTGTAAATATCTGTTAGAAGTTTTCAACCAAAACAGTTTGTCATCCGAATAGCAGTTTCGGTTCTGTCTGCTCTTTGCACCCAAACTGTCACATGACAGAGTTCTGAGAAAGAAGCAGTGGGGATTCAAAAGCCCTGGGAAGGAATAGAAACTGGAGAGAACGCCTGTTGGGAAATATCTAAAAATTATAGCAATGAATTCAAGGCCAACAAAAAATTACCACGTGTGTGTGAACGGCCGTATACGTAATTTCCACTCACACCCATCAGCGCTTCAATATACTAGCAGTCAATTTAGCAGATGGATGAACGCTTCCCAGCGATGGAAAAGGGATAGCCATGGGTGCAAATCATGGGGGGGTTGGGGGGGTTCACCCCCCCCAGAATTTGGTCAGTGGAATTCTGGAGGGGGTGGGGCCCTTTTGCCAACCCCACAGAGGGCCCCTGCCTCAGCCCTTATTTTCCCCTTCTGGGGCCCTTCGAACGCCAGAGAATCAATCCAGCTCCAGCTTTCAACACAAAAACCTCATATCCAAAAAACTGCAAAAAAAGGACTAAAAAGGAAAGTAAAAGTGAGTGCCAACCGCCTGCTATGGTAACGCTGTGGTTATGCTCTGCTCGTGAAAAAATTTTACTTAAGAAATTCTAGTGGATTTGGGTCCTCTGCCAACCCCACAGAGGGCCCCTGCCTCAGCCCTTATTGTAATTAACCCCTCTGGGGCCCTTAGAACGCCAGGGAATCAATCCAGCTAGCTTTCTGGGGCCCTAAGAACACCAGGGAATCAATCCAGCTCCAGCTTTCAATACAAAAACCTCATATCCAAAAAAACCTGCAAAACACAACAGACTTGTGGGAAAGTAAAAAAGTAAAAGCGAGCGCCAACCACCAACCTGCTAATATGGTAACGCCGTGTAGGTAATGCTATGATAATGAATAAATTTTATTCATGCATGGAATTCTGGTAGATTTGGGCCCTCTTGCCATTCCCAGAAAGGGCCCATGCGTCGAGCACAAATTAATCCCCTCTGGGGCCCCTAGACCGCAAGGGAATCAATCCAGCTCCAGAGTGAGTCGAACGCGCCCTGGAAGAGTGAAGAATGAAGATCAAGAAAAGTGTTTCGTGAAGCTGAAGTGCAGTTTTCAATTTTCACCAGTGGCGATTCCTGGAATCGGAATTGAGGCATTCAGTGCACCCTCGTGAAGCGCCCTCGTGTACAGAGCTTTCCATCTTGGAAAAAGGGAGATTTTCTGGCTGTCCTGCTCACTGGAGCTATTAAAACCCAGGGTATGTGGCAAATCTAAAATAGTAAGACAAATTGTGATCACTGCTTTGAATGAAGCGTTGCGCGAAGCGCAACGCCGTGGGAGGGGTCCGGGGAGGGGGTGTCCCCCGGTGGTCCCTGAAAACCGGACAGCCGGACAGGACTGCCGGACAGGACCACCGGACCGATCTGGACGGGTTAGGTTAGGTTAGATTAGGTTAGGATAGTCTATCCTAACAAAATCTAACCTAACCTAACCTGTCCGGGTCGGTCCGGCGGTCCTTTCTGCCTGTCCGGCAGTCCTGTCCGGCTGTCCGGTTTTCAGGGATCACCGTGTCCCCCTCCCCGAAGGGGAAGAAATTTTGAAAAAATGTAACCTCAAAAGGTGCTCAGAATGCTCACTTTTTCAAAAAACTCAGCAATTTTCACACAACCTCGTATATATACGCCCTTTGTTGAATAGCTGCGTGGAGGGGAAAAGCAAGATTGGGAGGCATATCAGGAGTGGGGTTCATCGGGCAGAGCCCCCAGCGGAGGGTCTGGGTTGAAGAAATTATGAAAATTTGGGTTCATTTGCATGCAACCTGTTTTTTCGTATTCTGGAGGCTAAATTTCCATGTAAAATGTGCATGCCCGGACGAAAGCAGGGATGGGTAAACGTATAAAACTCCACGTAAGCTGCTCTTTAACATGCTAACACTCTATTTATTACATTAAAATAATGACAAGCATAGTCATCAATGAATGAAAGAAAAAAAATATGAAATTAGTTAACCCGTGAAGCCCCGCAATTGCTTTCAAGTTGGCCCCACAAGTTTGTGTTAGCCACACACCATTGTAAAATGCATTTTAAAATTGTATGTGCACCAACCATGCGAAAGTTGATGCTCCCAAATTGAAATTATTCACTCTAGATCCATGAAGCCTCCCCAGTAAGACTCATGAGCTAAAAGAGAGAAGTGCACAGAAAACCGAAAATGACAAACAGGAGAAACAGGAGAGAAGGCAACATAGTGACAGTACTGGCGAAAACCTTGTAAGCAGCAAATGGATGCAAGAATGGTGGCAATGAGCAAGTGCCAAAAACCAACCTCATGCTTTGTCTCACCTTTGCAACCCTCATTTGCAACGGAAGCTTCTACCATAACGAGGGTGGCTCCAGAAATCCTGAGAGCCGAGCTGCCTTACCCAACTTCATCGGGCCGACTCAATGTTCCTGTGCCAATTCTCTTTCTGGTCTGACAGCCTGGAGGAGCACTGATCATGAGGGGATGCATCCGCCAATAATGGAAAGGGCTATTTTATGGGTGATTGTTGCCCTTGCCTCATCCCCCATCAATTTCCCTTTTGTTGAATAGGTACCCACATCCCAAGATGCCCTCAATTAGCCAATCGTACCAATTTTTGTGTCGTGTTCGTAACATTTGGAAGTTGGAAAATGACTAAAATTCCCAGATTAAGGGGAAAGGCTACGACCTTTTTAGGTAACCCGAATTTGCCCTTACAGATTATTGGTAGGTTACGTATACACATTGCGCAAATGCATCGCGAATATGCACATCTGCATTTTATGCAATCATGTTTTTTCAGCTGTTGGGCATTGCATATTGTGTGGTAATGTTCTTTTGAATTGAATAAACTATTCAATAATAAACAATTCAATTCACAAATCAAAAACAAACAATTCAATTCAAACAAATCTTGCTGAGCATCTGTGGCACTAATGATCCTTCTATCACCCAGTCATAAGTCACCTCACAGAGCGTGTTGTCCCCACCATGCAAACAATTCAACCGGGGCGTGGAGATGGTGCTTGCGATGAAAGGAGGAAAGCTATGCCAGTTTTTGAAAAAATTATTGCGCATTCTGAGCACCTCTTGAGGTTCTATTTTTCGAAAATTTTCACCTTCGGGGAGGGGGCACCCCCAACCCGAACCCCTTCCCTGGCATTGCGCTTCGCGCAACGCATCGTCAGGAACAAGATTGTTCTTTTCCTTTTACATTGCCCCAATGTCCTGAAATATTGATGCCCCTTTTAGTCTCATCGCCCCCAATCATAGAGAGCAATCAGCGCCACTGCCTGGAGGCCCAGATTTCGGCGATCGCCTAAAAACGACTCAGCAGTGACAGCCAATAAATGGCAATCACACATGCTTGAAACCACCAAAGTGTGAAGGCCTAGCATAATGCACTGGGTAACGATGCAATCATTGGCACGATCGTTTTATCACGATTGCTTCATCATTATTTCATCACGATCATTTCATCATCTGTTTCGTTTTTTTTTTATCTTTACGAGTACCATTTTTATCCACTATTTTGCACATTTCACTTGAGATTGTGAATGGGTGTGGTGTGTGCTGGTTGATGATGCTTGTATGGCATGAGAGCCTGTTCTGCTATGACTATTTGGTGGAGTTCAGACTAAAAAAAACGTTTGTCCAAGATAGGTAAGCGCAGAGCACATGGCAGAAAATCCCACACGAACTGCAAATGTTGAAAAAAAAAACAAAAGGTTTATAAAAATCCTGCCAGATGCAAGCAAGAATCCAGCTGTGGGATGCGAGTGAGAATTCTGGCATTTGAGTACTTGGACAGCTTGTGGATCATCGATGTTATGTAGGTATCATCGGCAGAGTGAAGGATCCGGGGAATTTTCAGTTCGGATGAAAATTCGGGAGAAAATGGCAATTATTTTTTCTTGATTTTTGTCGACTGCCCACATCATACAACAGTGTGACCTTTTTGAAAAGAAAGCCATAGGCCTAATTTTAAACAAAAATAAAAAAATGCAATTTGAGCAGGTTCCCTTCCTGCGAATTGTGATCATCATCATTTCCGACAAGTTATTCAGGTTTAATTCCTCCTACACTGCCCTGAGTTGTAAAATAACTTCAGAATTGAATTCCTTGTTAAATTCCACCCCAAGTCATGTGTCACACATGTTAAATTTTTGCACACGTATAATACGTACATATAAAACACTTTTATACGTACGTATAATACGACGTATTATACGTAGAAAACTCACGTATAATACTTAAGTATTATACTTACCCATCCCTGGACGAAAGCAAGCCGGGTCATTTCTTGTCAGGGTCAGTCTTCTCTCCTACCCCACGAAATGGCACTAAATTTTGCAGGTATTTTTTAAGATTAATGAAAAACACAGCTGCAAAATCCAAATACAATTACGCAAGGATCTGTTCAACACGCAATGTGGATTTCAGAGACATGGGATTAGGGCTTGGACCAGCCTTGCCAAAACTGTTCCCATTTGACGAATTCGAGCAACGAAACGGTGGCGTAGAAAGGGAAGCGGAAAAAGAGCATCTTTTCCTGACACCCAGTATTCATAATTGAGATGTGAAGGGTCAGTTTTTATTGTTGCACCCTGCAGCAATTGAAAGAACCCACTTCCCGACCGACCCGAATGCCATCTCTGTCGGAGCACGCGAGTCTCAGTTTCTCATCTGATGGTTGAGTGGTCTGTCCACCGACTGCTTGCATGCATATCTTGCTCCGAATTCAATCTGCCCAGTGAATGCCTTGGCTGCTGCATTGGCGGCTGTCCCCTCACTTCTGCCGCCTCTTTCTTGTGGTGCGGCTGTGCCCACCGCTGCATTCGGTTCATCAAGACGAATGCCAATGTCTTTTGTGTGTTGCAGCGCCAACAGGGGCATCCATTCAGAAGCAAGAGTGCCTCGAAGTCGGAACTTGAAACATATTTGCGCAATTCCGAAGCTGACTGCTGGCAATTGTTGGTCATTTTTTGTGGGAAATGAATTGCCCAAATGTCCAATGAATAATTGTTCCTTTGTCAAGTAAAAATGATTTTGGAGACAGAGTTGAAGGCATTCAGTGAATGCGTTGAATGCATGGACGAGACGCCACTGATTTTCACTCCAGAGTTTGTCAAATACTGAAGTGTGTCAAGAGAAGCAGGGCTGTGGCTGTGAATTCTCGGGAAATTTTGGGCAAAAGGGCGAAGATAGGTGGAAGTTTTTTAGGGTATTCCCTAAAATATGGACACCTGGACACCCAACTGGACACCCCCTAAAACGGGTTAGGTTGGGTTAGGTTTGGTTAGGTCAGGTTCGTATAGGATAGTTTAGGATAGGACAAGATATCTTAGGTTGGTTTGGGGGTTAGGCTGGGTTAGAAGGGTCTCCAAGGGGGTGTCCAGGTGGCAGGTGTCC
>JASGXE010014048.1:0-13197 GCA_030068105.1 Sinentomon sp. SZTP_YWyxl | reverse complement strand
TGCCGCTATCAGCAAATGTAATAAAAATATTCACAATTTTGCAAAATTCAAACGTCGTCTACCTTTATAAGCCGTCGATGAGGTATTTTAGTTCCTTCTCTCAGATCGCTTTTCAATTTGAGTAATCACATGTACCTGATCCTTGTGCAATTCGTCCATTTTAATCTGTTTCATCTGTGTCGTTCATCATCTTCACTTCATCAGTTTTAATCTTGTTGGATTAATAATCTCCATAATTGGAGGTGAATATTTACAGTGTGTTATTTGATGTGAAATGGCGTAAAAAACCTGATGCGAGAAATTTTGCCGAGAAAATGTTATGGTGAAAAATGATCTGAAGAATCGGTTTGTTAGGATATTTGTTGCGTGAAATCCGTGTCAAAGCCTAATCAGATTGAGAAAACCTTTTGGGAAAATTTGTGGGAGAAAATTTCAATGAGAAAAACCAGTGTGGAAACCGTTGGGAAATAAAAATCGTCTGTGAAAATTTAACCATTGACGAAATTTTGCTGAGGCCAGGAATCTGTTGAGGAAATGTTGAGTTTTGCCAGAACTGTGAAAACCCTCTTTCAGTCAAAGGTTCAGAGATGCCATATTGCAAATCTGTAATTTGGGAATTTGGAATTGGTAGTGCATAAAATGGTTGGAATTGGTGACACCACTTATGGCGGCACCAACTTTAAGAAAAGCAGCATTCAGAAAATATCCACTCTTCAGACGCTGTCATCGTTGGAAGCAAATTTTCAAAGTTTTGCTCCCTCTTCACAGACACCTCATGCGTCATGACATTGTTCTGGGGAGAATATTTCCAAACTAATGGAAGTGTAAGCATGTACTTCCATTTCTTCCCCACCAGCTCTGTTTAATGGGCAAACTCAGAACATTAGGCATGCAATAACTCTGAACATCGGTGTAAGTCAGGGATGCGATTGTTGTTGCAATCAATGTTGGGAACTTCACATCACCGTATTGGAATCAGCCATGGAGTCCAGGGAATCCAGCGGTGAGCACTGATATTCTGTTCAGGTTCAGAAGCTCATCAAAACTTCAGTTTGCATGAGATCAGTGCAATTTGGGCAATTGTGACGACACTTGCTCTTAATTTTTTATTCATGGAAGGAGAAAGAACTGTTGTGAATTTGTATGTTCTCTTGTGAATTCATCGTCGCCTATTTGTGCCAACTGAAAAATTTTTGTTTCCTTTTGTCCTTTTGAAAAGTTGTTTTTGGCAATTTTCTGAGACGGATCCGAGAGAATGTGAACAGTTTGAAGAATGAACCACAGATTGTAAACATTTTGATTCGGGTTTTCTTCTCTGTAGAATGGCACCCTAATGGTACATCCGAAAAACGGTCTCCAATGGGGTCACACCAGCAACCTCAGTTTTGGAGAGTAACTAAAGCACTGAAATGGCTTTTCTCCAGTATGAACTCATTGGGATGTTTACAGCCAGAACTGCAGATGTGAGAGCACAGCATTGTCAATGGGCAGGCCCGGATTAAGGCACAAGGCCGTTGGGCACTGGGGCCGGATCTCCGTGTGTTTGGGGGTCTGAGCAATGGTGATTTCCGTTGAACAATGTCAATTTCAAAAATATTTGTTGCCCAAAGAATTGTCGTGTGCGTTGGAGACATTTTTGGCAGTCGTCACCATTTACACAACCATCTGATAAACATAGTTTTTCGCCAGACGCCCAAGACTTTCTGCATCCTTTTTTCAGTTGTCTTTCGACGTGGGAATTTACAGGGTGTCCCGTAAATCAACTACCGAAATTTCAGAATAGATTCCCCAGGACCACACAAATCGAACTTCAATCCGTGGAAAAAAGTTCTCCGACCCCCCATTACTGAGTTATGCCCCCCACAAAACCCCCCAAAATGGACCCTTTTGGGGTATTCATGTGTGAGGTGAGATTTCATCACAGAACTGTCAAAGTTTCAGGACAGATTTTATAAAAAGAGTAAAACAAAAAATGTTCAGTGACGAAAAACCGTCCGAACCTCCAATTCCACGCAGTGCCCCCCCCCAAAATGCAAAAAGCCCAATTTGGGGCTGTTTTGGGGAAACTGAGATATGGAGATAAGGGGTCGTCGCATAAAAGCCAGTTTTAGAAGACCGATTCCCAAGGATACACGGAACAAAAAATGTTCAGTGTAAAAAAGTCCTACGACCCTCCATTTCCACGCAGTCGCCAGCCAAAAACCGCTGTGTTACCATAGTAAGGCACAATATTACCATGGTGTAACCCCCGGATGACGAGAAACTTTTTAGCGGTATTTGAGGGGGGAACGTACCTGGATAGAATGTACTTTAGATCGAATGGTTTTTAGACCGAAAATTCGATCCAATCACCATTCGAACTAAAATGCATTCGAACTAAAAATACTTCGATCTAAAAACCATTCGATCTAAAAACCGTTCGGACCAATGCGCATTCGGTCTATTCGCCGTTCGGAGTAAAGTACATTCTGACAAAACGAGATTCTATCCAAATGCAAGTCGACCTAAAAATCATTCGATCTAATAGTCATTCGATCTAAAAACCACTCGGAGTAAAACGCATTCGGACTAATCGCCATTCATGCTAATGCACGTTCGGTCTAATGCACATTCGATCCAGATACGATTCGAACTAATTTGATTTCTGTCCAAGTGGCATTCGAACAATCTTCAGTTCGACCCACTGTCCATTCTTCTCGGCTGTTGACGTTAAACTTTGGCAGATTCTGAATTTTTCCGCACAAGACTGCGCAGATGGAGATAGTTTGTTTTGAATCTGAACAGTTCCACATCTTGCAACCGCCTCTCTTCTTTGTTTATCTGGGTATAGGTTATAGAACGGGTTAGGTTAGGTTAGGTTAGGTTAGGTTGTGTTTCGATAAGTTAGACAATTTTTGGCGTTTAAATGTCATCCCCAACAAATATCCCGACCCCTTTTATGCGATGTTAAAGCTGATGTATAGGATTAAACCAACATAACAACCACAGCGCAAAAGCCGGACTTTTCGGAAATTTTTCGTTCTTATTCACATTCGATGCAAACGACATTCGATCCAAACGCCACTCGAACTAAAACCAATTCGGTGCAAAACTCGTTCGGGCTAAAATACATTCGAACCAAAAGCAATTCGAACCAAAAAAGATTCGAACTAAAAACAATTCTGACAAAAAAACATTTGAACTTATAATCATTCGAACTAAAAACCATTCGAACTAAAAACCGTTCGAACTAAAAACCACTCGAGTCAAAAACAATTCGGACTAAAATCCATTCGGAGCAAACGTCGTTCGGACTAAAGTTCATTCGATCTAAAGTCAATTCGGACCAAAAGCCATTCGGACCAAAACCCATTCGGACCAGATGCCGTTCGGACTAAAGTCCATTCGGCCCAAAATTCATTCTGCCCAAGCAACATTCGGTCCACTTCCCCCTATCCTATTTGAGTGGCTACTGCGTGGAAACGGAGGGTCGTAGGACTTTTTTCTACTGAACATTTTTTGTTCCATGAATCTTTTGGTATCTGTCTTCGAAAAATAGCTTTTATGCGACGACCCCCCAATCTCCATATCTCACGTTTCCCCAAAACAACCCCAAATTGGTTTTTTGGATATTTTGGAGGGCACGCGTGGAATTGGAGGCTTGGACGGTTATTCGTCACTGAACATTTTTTGTTTCACTCGTTTCATAGAACCTGTCCTGAAAAATTGACAGTTCTACGATGTAATCTTACCTCCCACATGAATACCTAAAAAGGGTCCATTTTGGGAGGTTTTGGGGGGCACAACTCAGTTATGGGGGGTCGGATCACTTTTTTTCCCACTGATTAAGTTCGATTTGGATGATCATGGGGAATCTGTTCCGTTTCTTTACGGGACACCCTGTGTTGATAAAAAAAAAAGAAAGTACGAGACTTCAATTTTTGCATGCTTTTCACAAAATGTCAAAATCGCCATTTGGTACCATGAATCCGTTGAGTTCGTTAAACTTTATGAGAGCAAATACGAATAAAATTGTAAAATTGTGCCTGCAGCATTTCAAACTGAAGAAAAATATTTCAACTTGCTGGAAAATACCAGGAAAAAAAGGACAGACAAAAAATTATTATTAGTGACCCTTGGTCAAAAAAAGTCATTTTGCCTGAGGCAGATGTTGAGGGACATAATAAAATGATGAACAGCAATTTGAATAAAAAATGCGTATAAAATTAAAACAGTCCTAATAAACCTACACAAATAATACCATTCGTTTCTGAAACAAAATTCAGCGAAGAAAACTTCAGTGAAAAAATGGGTTGTGGGTCTGTGGGGGGAGGGATTCAGTAAATCCTAACTGATGACAGCACTTTCTCGCTTGAAATTTGGTATGTGTTTCCAAAGAGTGAAAAAGAGCTAGACAATGTGTGCAGCATCGGGAAAATTGATGGAGCCACTAACGTAAATTTAATGGCAGAAATGGTGGTGCATCCGAAACTTTCCTTTACTTGCGTCCTTTTTTTCACAAAGAAAAAAGTGTAGTGTTTCATCAACATGTTGTGACATCTGTTTTACAAGTTTTGTTTCAACAATTTTATTGCATATACTCGTATTTTAGAAAAAACACTTTCGATTTTTTTTTTCTTCATTTGGTTGGACGACAAAGGAAAAACTTCGGTGCCAAATCGTCGTGGAATCAAAAATATCATTGCCTGCCGAAACTGCATTTAAATTGCTTGTGTGGTTCCATTAATTTTCCCGGCACTGTACAATATTAGTCAATATCAGTACTAGACCCCACAGAACACCCAGAACCCAGAAAAATTCCCACCACCTACCATAGCAATGCAAAGGAAAAAAGATAATCGGAACAAAAATTCAACAGAAAAATCACTGCACCAATGATCGCAATTTAAAATCGGAAAAATTACTCCAACAATGGTAACAACAAAAAGCATTTCATAAATTTGTACATCCCTGTTCTTGTATACATTCTTTGCTCAGGCAGGGTTGCGTGTTTTTAAGCATTTTTTTAAAAAACATCACTCTGGAAACATTCTGTTTCAAAACATTTTAAAACAAAAACGTTCTTTTTGGTTTCATGTCCTTTCCAGACGAAAACGAGGCATGCTGACATTTTTAAAGAATGAGGAAAACATTCATGCATCCGTAATGAGTGCTGAAACTGGCCAGTTGAATCACGAACGACTTCCCTGATGAGGCCCATAATTTAGTATTTTCTACGTCCCTTCCTGCACAAGAATGGGAGCATTGGATAAAGCGTAACAAATGTCTGTTCTTTGGCATTCCGATATGCCTGGTCGTTGGACCACGATGTTTGGCCTCCATGATTTTCACCTCTTCGTTATTTTGCCCTCCAAATGTGCTCCAAACATGTCAAGACACATTCTTGTCACATTCTTGTCACACTAGAACACTTTTCTGCTACAATTCTTATTCTGATTTATTTTCCCTCTCTCCAAAAAGGGAAATCCTAGAAAATATATGTGGCACTGATTCTGAGTGGCCCGTATTGTGGATGTTATTTTTGACTTTGGAAGCACTTTGCTCTTGACAATAAAGGAAAAAAACATATTTCAATGGAGTAAGTTCCCTTTACTTTGTTGGCCGAAAGAAGGAGAAATGCAAACATGACAACAGCTTCACATTTTAAATGACTCTGACTCTAAAACTTGGAGCGACAATTGGGCCCTTCTCAGAAAACGTTTCACATGCGGATATTTCAGTGACGCAAGGCTTTATCTTCATTACTCCATGTCAAAATCAAAAATATGGCAATAACTGGCAAAATAGACCCAACATTTTATTTTTTATCCTCACCCACTGTCTTTACCTGACTTTATTTGCCACGATTGTTTTTTCTCTTAAAATTATAACTGATCCTGTACAAGCAGGCCATATACTATCTGACTTGGCCTGAAAATGACTGGAAAAACATATTTTGGGTCCTCTGCCTCATGACTGCGAAAGCATCGCAAATGCTAATCTTCAGGTCTTCCATATTTCATGAGAAACGTGTGGCAACACTTTCTTCGGGGCTCCTGGCAGGTCACACCAAATACGGTCACGAACGACCAATCCACAGCTGAGGGAAATGTGTCGAGAAATCACCATAGCCACATGATGCATCGGGGCTCTGTCTTGTTGCAAGAACACTGTTTGCAATCCCTCTTCTGTCTAATTCCGGAAAAAGGTGCCCTTCCAACATCGCCTGCCTCTGGCTCACTGGTCCATCAAATATGTGCACCAATTGGCTCATGGCTGTTGACCCCTGCCCACGCCAAAAAACGAAAACAGGAGAGGGTAGAACAGTTTTCAAAAAATATTGTCTCACTTTGTTTGATTGCAAATTTCAAAGTACAGACGTCTGCAGTTTGCAAACACATACATAAAAAAACAGATCAACAGAGAATCATGAAGGGCACTGGGCATATCATTTCTTACCCACCTCTATTCTCATGATCACGAGAGAGACTGCTGTGCCAAGTTCCAGACTTGGCTAGCAAGAAAGGATAAGCGGGAAGATAATTTCTGATGCCAAAAAAATTTGAGTGAGACAATGCAGTTTTCAATAAAAAAAATCCAGACATCCACAATTCTTTTTTTTAGCTACTGTCAATATTCATATTTTGTGATCAAAACATACCAGCAAATTGGCTATTTAACCTCATGAAGCTGGGTAAAAATAACAGCAAACGAAACTATAGTGACGAAAACCTCCAGCATGTCCACCTCCTACCACACAATTCCCCATCATTCTTCTCACACATAAATTTACATTGGCACAGTTTTGGTGGGATACCGCCTGTAGATGACAATCGCGTTTGCACAAGTGATGGTGCAGGTCGTTGGGACACCAACTAGAAAGTGGTTTTGGTGCAAAATGTGCACTTTAGCAAGTATTTTCAGCATTAATTCTCCACTTAAAACTGTACCTTCTACAAATTTTCCAGACATTTGTAATGAATTTAAGAAATGCATAACAATTTAAATGATTCAATCAGTTTTGTCAAATGTAATGACTTTAAATTGCACATCAGAAATCACTTCAGCAAAAATTGGAACTGTCCTTAAGTTTGAGGCGAGTTCTTCGGAAGCCAAAAAGAAAATTCCAAAATTTACATAGACTGCTTCTTTCAACTGAACAGCAGCATGGAATGTAGGCTGGCATGAAAAAATACTCGACAATTGAAGCACGTGCACCCGAATGGGTTTATCAGCATTTACCATTTCTGGTGAGATAATCGAGCCTTATCTATTCGTCGGTGAAACGGGCACACAACCAGTTTCGCCTGCAATCGGAAAGCACATCAAGCTGACACTCGTCTCAAAAGACCATCAACAGCTTTAGCCCAGAATGCCATTATCAACAACCATTCTCCATATTTTGCTAAAGCTACCTCCATTGAACTTTGTGACAACACATGGATCCGGAAGCAAATTGAATCTTTCTACATTTCATCAAATCCAGGAGCACTCAACACTGATCCAGAGACCCTTACATCATGGAGACACATCATCAATGGCTTCACTCAATTCTTTCACCGTACACCCCCTCCCCCACCTTTAACATTCCCAAAACTCTTCACTGAAGCAATCTACGTCAGACTTCGATCTTTGCCCAACAACATTCAACTTCGATCCGACATAAATTTCAGGCACCCTGTACTCAACTCATCCACCAGCTTATCTGTTGTACAATCTGATATTATTTATAGTGGCTGCCTGTTACCAACTTCATTTGATCAATCGCATTGATCTTGATAATCCTAATTCTGAAGATAATTTTGACAACTTTTCTGGATATTTGCCATCAAATTGTTTTCCAACAGCTTCAGTTGGCTTCCACCTGCCAATGGTGCCTTCTCCTCCAGCACCTAATTTATCATGTTTCATCTTCATCATGTGATCGTCTTTCATCGCTGTTTTTGTCTGCACCAGAAGAAGCCCTCCGAGTGAAGCCGAAACCGGTCGTGTGTCCGTTTCATCTACGAATGGATAAGGCTCGCTCATCTCACCAAAAATGGTAAATGCTGAAAAATTTAGACATTAGCTGCGACAAACATTATGGTATGTGTAAGAACAACGAATGAAAGTCAAGTTGCAGCTCTTCGTTCCGATCAAGCTCTTTTCAGTTCCTCAGGATGATGAGTACGTAGATGAACACCAAGATTAATTTTCTGAATGAACGTTGATTTGCAATGAATGCATGCATACTTTCTCTCCCCGGTATGAATTTTCATGTGAACTTTTAAATGAGCGATTGTCTTGAACTTCGAAGAGCACTCCGAACACTGAAATGGCCTTTCACCAGTATGAGTTCTGATATGAACCTTCATGTTTTCACCAAGGCGAGTTTTGTAATCGCAATGGGAACAGGAAAATCTTTCCTCTTTCAGATGGCAATTCAGGATATGGTTTTTAACATGGATGCGACTTCGAAACATTTTTTGACAATGGTCGCAAGTGAACACATAATTTCTTGCATTGTGAGTTCGAAGATGTCTTAACTTTTGGAGTGGGTTGATGATCCGTTGACAGTGAGGGCAAACAAACTTTTCATTGTGCTTTCTCATGTGAGACCATAACATTGCTTTCGTAGCTAATCTATGCCCACACAAAGAACATATAAAAGGCTTTTCACCAGTGTGGATCCTCACGTGATCTGTAAGACGATCTGATGTGAGACATTTGTAATCACACTCTTGGCAATGAAATGGTTTGTCTCCTGTATGGTGGTTCCTTATGTGGTCAGCAAGGTACTGCCTACTCCGAGATCTGTAGTCGCAGTGTCCATAAGTGCAAGCAAATGGTTTGCTGTGACGCAGGTCATGTTTCTGCAAGTCATTGCGGCATCCAGCAGAAAAACTGCACTGGCTGCAGTGATACACTTTCGATTCATGGCTTTTTTCGGTATCATGCTTATCAATTCCAACATCCCGAAATATTTCTCTTTGAACACCGGTGATATCATGCTTGGGTTCATCAATTGGGTAGGCATCAATCTCCATTTGAGATACTGAAAATACCAGGAACAATTCTTGGATGGTTATTTGAAATGGCATAAATCAATTTCGAGAAGGAATAATTTTCACATGAAATCTTGATACGAATTTGAGCCATAGAAAGACATCCTGGATGGAAGAAGGGTCAAACACTGTTGAGCCCATTCATCTCAGGAGAGGCTCAATAAGTTGCTCATTTAAATCTGAATGCCCTTTTTATATACTAATTATCCTTTATATTCAACACTGAAAGGAAGGATATGGGGGATTTTCATTCTGGGGGAAACATTGGGGGTATTTCATTTTCATCGATAGCCATCATCATGCATGAATGATGAAGCTTGTTCCGGAAATCAAGATTTCCCCTTGAACTTTCTATCTATCTATCTATCTCGCACAATATAACTGCCTGTGAGGCGTCTTGTGCATACCAGACAAATGACCTCAAAACTTAGACTTCTAAGAAGCCCAAGAGTCAGTCATAAGTTGAGCAGGTCGACGTCTTTTCAGGCCAACAGATAATGTGCAATGAAACAAAAAGCACAAAACAAGAAACCAAAAGCCTACCATAAATCCATCCTTGTTGCGTTTCAGATTCTCCTCTTCTTATTCTCCGATTTAAAATGATTCATCCGTTCCTGTTCGATAGAGTGTATAGGTTGCTCCAAGCCATCTCTCCGATGCACCTTTATCTGCATTTAACTCGCAATTTGAATTTGAAGTAGATTTTTTCCTAACCTCCTAAACTTCTCTGAAATTGAAAGAAAGGGAAGAAGAAATTACATTAAAATTTGTGATCCTTCTATAATGTGTACCTGAACGCCCCACACTCACAATGCCAGGAAATATAATAAGTCCCTTCTTTGAAGATTCTTATCTTTTTCTTGTTCATAGACTATTTGATTTCTTATTATTTCAGAATTTGATGGATCAAACAATCGCTCATACATAATTTGCTAAATCCAACTTTCATTCTCCTCCGCCCCTCGGTGGATTGTCTTCAAACAACAGGATTCAACAGGACTTCTCTTCAACAGGAAGAGAGGACTATGGTGACTGAAGAAGGAGGGATGGATAAGGGATCCTGATTCCTGAAAAAAAAATAAATCTGTTTAAATTAAATCTGTTTAAATTAAATTAGTCTTTTAAACCTTCATCAAACCTTTGAATCTCCTTCCTCTTTCTCCCGATGTAACTCCTCTTGTACTCATCATAATCGTTTCATTTCGTTCCTGTTTTTTCTCTTCTCTCAACATGCGAAGAATGTCTATATCGCCAACCTCGCATGTCTGAAACTATTAAAATCTCATCCTCTAACAATTAACTCTCCTCTACTTGTAGAAAATATGCAGCTGCAAGTAATATCATCTCACTATCCAACATCCAACCAGCGTGAAACTGAAATTCTGTAAATACAACCTCAAAACAGATGTAAGTATCAGAAACTTCTATCCTGCCTGTTTCTTCTTTGCAAACTTCAACTCCTCATGCAACTACCATTCTTCAATCTAAAAGACCCAAGAATTAATGTTATGCCCCATCTCCGATCATACACTCGCCGAAAATCTCTTCCAGTCTGTTCCCATCTCACGATCATAAATACTCGCACATGTTCTCAACTACGCACTGACAATTCTCCCACGTGTCTGCCATCGATTCCTGAAATTTAAATAATTGAAAGAAACATATTAAATCCTGTAAACATAACATAACAAAGATTGTTTGGCATACGTGCATGCTCCGCCAAGTGCAATGCCCCTAATCACAAGGTGCCGGCGCCCTCACCGATGGTTATGCCAACCACCGAGCAGCCACTTGACGAGTCAAACTCCCATTTGCTATACTACTTACTCTTGCTATTCTCAAAACTTTCTTTCCACCCATCATCAACTCCACATTCATACTTCCTTATAGCACATCAAACAGGACTTCGACTCCTCACGCAGCTACCAATCTTTGACCCCAAAAAACCCAAAGAGTTCCTGGGTCAAAAACAAGAGAGGGCAAAAACAAGAGAGGGTCAAAAACAAGAGAGGGTATTTCCCCTTGAACTTTCCCCTTGAGTGAAATCCCCCTAACACTTGCTTGAGCTGTAACTATTTCTCACCTATAGGATTTGGCATCTATTTCTGATCTGTAGTAGCAAGGAACAAAGTGAAATAAAATTAATACGTCAAGAAAGATTAGAAAGAGCCTACTGTTTGAAAACACAGGCTGCGACAATTTGCAGCACTGGATGGTGTCTGCAAAAATTTTCACCAAGCGAACGAGAGTCTGCTGCAAACCAGCAAGTTGACACTGCCACCTTCTGGACCAGCAAAAAAATCATGCACACCCGGGGCTTAAAGTGAGCCCGGTCTCGGACCTGGCCCTTCTCCAGGCAGGTGCGAGCCCCAGGATGCCTTTATTGCCAGAGACCTGGGTGCCTTCTTGGGCAAACCTGGTCAGACCTAGTCACCTGCAATGCTAGAGCACACTCCGCTTCATATCTGCGTCTGGCGAATTTTCCATTTCATATCAGAAATTACTGGAAACAAAGAGGAAGCATTTTACTTTTCGTGGAATAAAGTCATGCTCTTGCTTCTGGGAAATGTGGCCAATTGACAATTTCTGCAACGGCAGCCGCCGACAGCAAAAACAACTGGTGCACAATGCACACACCACACATGAACAGCAAAGCCTGACATCCGCTGCCTCAAGCTGGTCATTTTCACAAAGCACTCTCATGGGTTTCATGGTCATTTTTGTGGTGAGGCTATGCATCTCGCACGGTCCTGCCAGCCACCACCACTCTGCACCTGCCTGGCTCGCCGCCGCATGTGCCATTAAAATGTGGACTTCAAAAAGAGAGTTGTTCTAGTTTTTCGGATCACCAAAATTTTCCAAAAGTTTTGCGTTGAATCGGAACTTATCACCTACTTTTTTGGATATCAGAATTGTGCCGATTTTTTGCATGGAACAGGAATAATCGTACTGAATCGCACTTATTCTTTGTGCTATTTCGGTATGAGATCTAATAGATTTGCTTAAGTTAGGCAAACTAACCCAAAATAAAATAAACCCAATTGATGACAGTAGTTGATAAAGTGGGATTGGGATAATTTTTCAGAATTATCACTGATTGAAGTCTCGGTATTGTTTCATCTGGTCACTTTGACGGTCAAACGTTTCCACAGCATTTCCTTCCTTGCAATTCTCGCATTTAAATAGATTAAAATAAAATATTGATCAGCAAAATTGGATTTAACCTAAATAGGAAAACAAGTTCCCAGTTCAATGCACCCAAAAACCCTTCAGTGATTCTTCAGCACAGCTTTTGCCACACTTTTGCACACAGACAACAATTTAACAATTAAATTTTCAATTCAACTCGGAAGCATTCAGACTTAATAAACAAAACAAAATAAGAAGGAAAGAAAAAGCCACTTTAAACTCCTCACACTTCGAAATGACTTATAAAGACCTTCGGTGACCCCCTTCAAAATGGCTTCACGAAGACCTGAGCCAAACTCCTTCAAAATACGCACCTTTATAAAGACCTCAGCTGACCCCCTTTGAAATAACTTCAAAAAGACCTTAAAAGACCCCAGCTGACCCCCTTCGAAATGACTTCAAAGGACTCTAGCAGTACAGATATGAACTCGAATTATGGTAAATTTGCAGTCAATGCAAGTATTTTTGAAGTGATAACAGGACTGACAGCTGCGTTGGTATTATAATGCCGGATTCTGAGACTTATACATCTTGATTGATGACCAATACTTTTAACTTCGTGAAGATAACCATTGATGAAAACACATGATAATGAAAACAAAGGTAACAAAGGTTTCAATAACCACAGAATTTGGCAAAATGTTTTTGGGACACCCTGTATTATTAAAATTCTAACCCGGATCAAAGACCAAATCACTGCTAACTTTTTCTGTGGCTTCAAAAGATAATGTAGTTGACAGAGTCAAATAGAAGCAAACCGCAAAGGATAATTTGGCCAATTCGATTTTTTCGGTCATTTGGCAGATAAAATTTTTCGAAAACTCGCGAAGGGCATTGTAACTACACAAGGTGGTAGTGACAGTAACCTAAGGACAAAAACTCTGCGGATCAATTTTACACCTGTAATGGCGTCCCCTTCAACAGAAACTCGTTTGACAGCTTGAATCTCCCAATTAGTTGACCTGGGTTTTGTCAGATTCCTAGA
>JASGXE010014047.1:0-12701 GCA_030068105.1 Sinentomon sp. SZTP_YWyxl | reverse complement strand
CCTCCCGTAGGTGGTAGGAATAGGGTTAACCTCCTCCCTAGTCCAGGGTTACCTATTGTTTTAATTTTGTTTGGGAAAATTGCATTTGCATTGGTAGGTACCGAAGATAAAAGCAAATGAATTTGCAATAGGAAGCAAGTTTTTTTTTTTTCACAGTCATGTGGATTGCCTATCTACTTGTTGCTTACCTATTTGTTTGCTAATTCTTTCTGCTTTTTCTTTTCCCTTTCTGTTGTGCTCGCATGTGCACTCATTGTCTAGGGATTCTTGCCACACATCTTTGTGTAATGACACATGGCAATGCACCTACTTGTTTTCTCGACTTGGTGCTTCATGGTGATTTATTCAATGGATTTCGGATGGTGCTGTGCTGACACAAATTCACCAATGTCTGACATTGTTCTGTGATGCATCTCCAATGTGTGGTAAGCCTCCTGTACCTATTTTAAACTATTTATTTGAGCTGTATCCTTGGTGGTGAGTGTGCATGCGTGACAAATAACAATGTATAATTTTGAAATTGGAGTTGGAGAAAACAAAATAGTAAAAAAATAGTAAAAAACCTTCTAAGAACATTTTTAAGTATTCTTTCATTCCCAGAACCATTGTAGACTGGAATAGTCTATCGCAGAATTCGGTGGATTCCTTTCTGACTCAACCCTTTTCCTGAAGTTCCTCATCTGTTATTTTCTCTGGCAATCGTAGTGAAAACTACTCTTATCTCCTAGGGGCCCAAATTAGACCTGGGATTAGATTCGATCCGGTGCATTACGAGGGGTTGATAAAGATGAGGTCAGGGAACGGGTCAGTGACTCATGCCCAGACCTAAGCCGGGAACCTGCCCGGAGTCGGCGGCCCATGTTGGTGGCCCCCCTCTGCGTGGTCAGTGCAAACCTTTTTCACGCAGCTGGGAAGAGGGAGTGTGCGTACTGCTGGCGAACGCCGCTGGTGCTTCCGTGACTCCCTGCGCTAGTTAACCGGCAGTTGTCGGACAGCGCTATCGCCGCGCGACTGACGCAAGGCGAACCCATTCCCCCGATGTAGTGCTCCGGAAAGACTACCTAGGAACCTATGTGGGTCAAACTGTGTTATCTTCTACTTCTTTTTCTTCTATCTAATCTCATGTTGTTGGCTTTGTTTCTTCATATCGTCATTTCCCTACCTTCTTCCTTTTCTCTCACCTACCTATGTCTAACTTTTATTCGCTTCTTTGCATATTTTCATTTGAGATTGCGAATGGGTATGTTGTGGTGTGCGTGTGTGCTGGTTAATGCTGCAGGCTTGATGCTGATGGTAGGGGAGGTCTTGTTTGGGTCGCGTGTGTATGGCTGTTGTGTGCCTGTATTGAATGCTATATGACTAGGCCCCGTCCACATTCCGATGATATGTCCTATATCTACCCTCCTCACCCCTCCTTCCTTTACCTACCCTTTCCTATCCTTACGAATATTGCAGCCGACGGTCGCGTGTCCTTCCCTTCCCTCCCTTCCCCTTCCCAGGTATATGATGACATTTGCTGTCATATGTGAGAACTTGCTGTTCTCCATTGACGATTGCCTCGTGGCATAATAACCTGCTGAAAGCAGCGTCTGATACCTATACCTATACCTATTGATGTTTTCGAACACTCCAGAGAAGAGGCGGAGTCTTGCTCATGAAACCGAAGATGCTCTCTGCGGCAGGTGTCACTCTGCAGTGAAAAACGATGACGCTGGAATCTTCTGCGATGGGCAATGCAGAGAATGGTTCCACGTGTTGGTTCCAGAATGGTTCCACTCCGGGCAGGTTCCACGTGAACCTGCCCGGAGTCGGCGGCCCATGTTGGTGGCCCCCCTCTGCGTGGTCAGTGCAAACCTTTTTCACGCAGCTGGGAAGAGGGAGTGTGCGTACTGCTGGCGAACGCCGCTGGTGCTTCCGTGACTCCCTGCGCTAGTTAACCGGCAGTTGTCGGACAGCGCTATCGCCGCGCGACTGACGCAAGGCGAACCCATTCCCCCGATGTAGTGCTCCGGAAAGACTACCTAGGAACCTATGTGGGTCAAACTGTGTTATCTTCTACTTCTTTTTCTTCTATCTAATCTCATGTTGTTGGTTTGTTTCTTCATATCGTCATTTCCCTACCTTCTTCCTTTTCTGTTTTCTGTGTTTTCTGTTTCCATTTTCTCTCACCTACCTATGTCTAACTTTTATTCGCTTCTTTGCATATTTTCATTTGAGATTGCGAATGGGTATGTTGTGGTGTGCGTGTGTGCTGGATAATGCTGCAGGCTTGATGCTGATGGTAGGGGAGGTCTTGTTTGGGTCGCGTGTGTATGACTGTTGTGTGCCTGTATTGAATGCTATATGACTAGGCCCCGTCCACATTCCGATGATATGTCCTATATCTACCCTCCTCACCCCTCCTTCCTTTACCTACCCTTTCCTATCCTTACGAATATTGCAGCCGACGGTCGCGTGACCTTCCCTTCCCTCCCTTCCCCTTCCCAGGTATATGATGACATTTGCTGTCATATGTGAGAACTTGCTGTTCTCCAAGGGCAATCCTTGTGATGGCTAGTCTCAAGGCCTATATTGATGCGTTTCACAGTGATGCATAGCAAAATGGATGCCCTAAATTATTAGATTGTGCAGTGCCAAACAGTGTCCAAAAATGCAGTACAGTTCTCAACAGTGTCCAACAGTGCAGTACAGTGTCCAACAGTGAGTATCATGGCTGCCGAAGAGCTACCGGCAGGCCCATGGTAGAGCGAAGGAGTAGAACTAAACAACATGATTCGGAGGAACCACAAAGGACACTGTGGAAAGCTGGGAGAGAAGGTCAAAAACCGCGTAGAGGAGCCAAAACACCACTGCAGAACTCAGAAGACAAGATTTCGAACAAAAGACTGAATTTTGGTGTACCTTTTCCAGAGAATTTGTTAAAAGTTACTTTTGTTAATGCACATGGGCTTTGCTCCAAAATAACCTTGCCAGAAGTGGTGGAGTTTATATTTCGAGCTGATCTAACATTTTTTTCTGAGACATGGCTCCTTTCCAACCGGGTGGAGCATGAATTTAGTACATTCTATAAGGGGCAATATTGTCTATTTCTATTACCTGCACGAGCCAGTAAAGGGAGACCCAGCGGGGGATTCGCAGTCGTCATTCGGGACAAACTTGCAAAGAATGCTACCTTTCGGCCCATGAGGGAGGTTGGGGTATTGGTGAACATGAGCTTTAATGGAAAAACATTCCACTTACTGTTTGTCTATATATCACCAGCTGTAAATCTGGCAGATGCCCTGGGAGGTCTTAAAGAAGAGCTGGTTTCACTGAGAGATGTGGAGATGGATAATTATTTATATTTGGTGATTTTAATGCAAGGGTAGGGGGTAAGATCCCTGAGGATATCTCCGCTGAGTCGGGAGGTGTGTACACGGTGCAGAATGGACCTGAATGTTTGATAAGAAAATGTCTGGATCCAGTGGGAAATGTGAGAGGACACACCCTTTTGGATTTCTGCACAGAATTGGGCCTGATTATTGTCAACGGTCGACATCCCGATGATTTGAGGGGGGCATTTACATTCCATGGTTCCCAAGGACAAAGCACAATAGACCTGATGCTGACCAGGGCACCAAACCTAATGAATGTGAAACGTTTCTTGGTGTCTGGCCCTGTCACCTTCTCTGACCACTCAGTGGTTGAGGTTCATGTCCAGCCTGACCCCAATGATGAAGTTAGACAGTCCGAAGGGAAGGTATCTGATAATGACAGCCAAGTAGACCAATATTTTTATCGCTGGGAGGAAGAGCGTGATGCAGAATATGCTGCAATGCTACTGGGGAAGGAAATCTTACCCATGCTGACCAAGGTGTCCCAGTTTTTGGAAAATGGGGACTACAGCATTGATGAGGCTGTGGGTGCAGTGGCATAACAAGGTGTTCTCGGGCCCCGGGCAAAAAGTTTTGGCTGGGCCCCCCTGCAACTTGCAAGGTTGCAACTTTCAAGAAAAACACGCCGCACACTTTTCGCAGCAATTGCACAAGTTTGCCTTCTTTGAACTCGCCACCGCCAAAAGAAAGTCTCAAAAATCTTTTTTTCTTCCAAAAAAGCTCATTCTTTTATCCCCAGGGAGGATGCAAAAATTCATTCAAAAAGGGAAATCTTCCACCCCACACAGGATCACCACTGCACGAGCACATGATGGTACATGGCACGTTGACGTTATTTTATGGCACCGCAATAGCAAAGCTCTTGACAAGCGCAAGAGCTTTGCTGGGCACCGGTCGGGGGCCCCGGGCTCTTGGCAACTAAGATCAAGGTCCAGGCTGCACCTTTTGCGCATATCTCTTGTGTTGGACTTCGGGACCCAGGGCCAGTTATCACCCAGCCGGGCGGCGAATTTCTAAATTCCAAACAAATCGCCAGAATTTCGACCAATCAGGTGCGTAGCAAATAAAAACCATGATTTGCGACATCTAAAGTTAATCTAACCTATAACCTAACCTCGCCTAACCTTACCTTCCCTATGCCAAATCTCAACTTTTGTGTGTGGTGTCACTCGACTGCCCCTGGTGTCAAAAAGTCTTCCGTATTTTTGAAAGATTTAAAAAAAAGGACTTTCACATGATTCGAACCAAACCATACCTCTGACCTCCGCATTCGTAGCCGTACGCCTTGACCACTCGGCCACACAGACCGCTGCCGGAAAGCGCTTCCGGAGTCCGTTTTCATGGAACTGTTTTTCTAATTGCGTCATTAAATCTGCAGTCGAATGTGATTGGTCGAAATTCTGGCGATTTGTTTGGAATTTTGAAATAAGCAGCCGGGCGGAGGCTTTATTGTGCGGGACGGCAAGTGGCTCGCTTCCACGCAGTCCGTCCTGGACAACGCCACGGTGTTACCAAATTTGCCCTGCCTGGATTGGTACCCGTGCCTGGGGTGTTGACACGTTAGGCTTCGGGGGATTGAGACCACTATGGCCGGGAGTTCGAATGGCATTTCCTTTGAGTGGCCAACGCTTCTGACTGCTGCCTTCGTCTCTTTGTGCTTTAGGGGCCTCCTTTTTCCGGCCTGACGCGTCGACCCACGGGTCGTAAATGTCTTGACCGGCCTTTTTATCGGCAAGATGCGAGCGGCTAAAGGAGTCACATTTCCTTGATTTCCTTCACTTCCTGTCTACCAGCTCAGTTCTGGTAGAAGAATATGGAGAGTCTCATCTCTCAACCAGTTATCCACTCATCTTGATACAATGCAGATCAAGAATGCTGACATTTGGCAATACCCACAGATCGAAACTTTCTTCAACCAGATCTCAGATTGCCATAATTTCAAGCTACTGCGGCAGTTCCCCATCATAGATACCCTCTAATGCTGGAATTCATTCCTTGCATATCTTCACGTGGTCTTCTATACCACACCTCGCCTGCAGAACAAACAAGTATGTTTCACTTGCGAATACCGGTGCCCCCGTACGCCGTCTGGTCATGTCGTGCATGGGCTTCCAGAACTTAGGCTGTCTTCGTGTGGTCTCATTGCTCGTCGTCACTCCAAGAACTAGCTGCTGCTGGGTTATCTCGATACTCAAATTCGTTGTTTATGATAGAGTCTTCCTCGGAAGACAGCCAGGGATTCGACTCTTCATCTGGCTTCTTTGTAGGCCACCCAACTTGCGGATACCACGTCAGGAAGCCATCCCAGGAAGCCATCCCAAAATGAGGGCTTCTAAGTCTCTATTCTTGTACTCCAGAGCTGCCTATTTGGTTGCAGTCAGTCTGGTCTTAGAATACCTTTCTCCTGGATAAATATTCCATTTCTGGATATCTACGATCCTTGATGGAATCCGGAAGCGCGCCGTGCCCTGGTACTATTATCTCTGCTGTATCTGATCCAAAATGAGAACATTTTTCCTCTTCTGCTGGCTCAGAATTGCACGGCTGATTGAACGAGAGGTGATCTGCCAATGTGCTTCTCGGGAACCAACCCAGTTGATTCAGGTCCTTTGTAGGTCCTTCAAAACTGGGAGGTATTGTCAATTATTTCTCGGGAACTCCATCTTCCATAACTCTTGACGACTAGGCGACCTGGCTTATATTACTTGATGTATTCCTTCTGTCTATGTTTCTTACTTCATTTGCCTTATTGTGATCTTTATGTCCGATTTATCTTTCTTTTACACACCTCTCCCGTCACACGAGCCGTGAGCTCCGGATCGGTTCACGGATGGCACTCTTCGTCTGACATTATGGGAGATTCCTCACAACGAGCCGCTTACTACTGGACCGCCGGTGCCATGCTCTTGTGTTGTAAGATTCAGATTCAGATTCAGCAGCCGGGCGGAGGCTTTATTTAAAAAATCCACATTTGATTTTGTGTGATTGCCAACGCAAAACAAGCATTGTTCATTTTTGTCGTTTTTCGAAGCAAAAAGGAATAAAGGATGGTGTAATATTGCGACGAATTTTGCCCCTTGCATGCGGCTGAGCGGCTCTCACGCCACGGCCACCAGACCAGAGGAGTTGAAGGCGACTGAAGGAGTCTGTCTATCTTATCCTCGGACTGGATCCCCGATCCCCTCATCTCCAGCAGGCAGAGCATGACGCCCGTCGCGCGTGACTATGATGACTAACTGACCAGTTCCAGTCCAGTTCACACCCTCCCTCTAATGCCCTGATAAAAAGGTCCCCTCTCACACCCTGATCAAAAAAGGTCCCCTCTCACACCCCGATAACAAAGGTCCCCTCTCACACCCCCATCTAAAAAAAGGTCCCCTCTCACCTCACACCCCGAAAAAAAAAAAAAGGATTGTCGTCGGGCCCCCCGGACCCTTTGGGCCCCGGGGCAGTGCCCTGCCTGCCCGGGCGGTAGTTACGCCCCTGTGTGGGTGCAGTAACTGAGAGTATGCTTGAGGCGGCAGAAATCTTCAGGGTGACTGTCAGGGGAAAAGGAACAGAGGGGGGTAGGCTAGGATGCTTAAAGACCAGGAAAAGGAGACATCCCTGGTACAGACCTTGCTGCAAGGAGATGGCAGATAGGTTTAAAGACAGCGTACGCAAAGGGGCATCTCTGGGACAGAGAGCTAAACTCAGAAATAGATACAGGGCTCATATTAGGATGGAGCGGAATAGGTACAGAACATTAGATGCCAACCGTAGTGCATTGCAGTGGAGTAAGACCCCTCAAGCATTTTGGAAACGTTGGCGCGTCACCAGGAAGCAGAGAATAGGATCCGACCTACTTTCAGCAGAGATTTTTAGAGCGTACTTTAGTAAGATGCATACGAGAAAAGTGTCCCAGGAAGAGTACTGCACTGATTTGGGCACAGGTATAGGAGTTCTACAGAAAATCAAAGGGGCAGAAAATGATCATAACTATTGCCACAGCATAGAGAAGTTACCACATGCTGCATCCACGTTTAAGGCAACACAGGAACCAGAAAAGGATGAGGAATGGCTTCTCCTGGAGCTGAATGCAGATTTCACACCCTTAGAAGTTGAGCGGGCTATTTCAAAATTGGCTAGAAACAAGTCCCCTGGACCTGACAGGCTGTTGGCAGAATTCTTTAAGAGTGGAAGAACAACACTTGTCCCAATTTTGTGCAACATATTTAACAAGGTTATGACAACGGGCATATATCCATCGTGCTGGAAGACGAGTTACATGGTCCCCATCCATAAAAAGGGGGAGGTGAGCGTGCCCGATAATTACCGTGGAGTCTCCCTCACCAGTAATTTTGGGAAGATCTTATCATGGCTTATAAAAGCGAGGCTTTCATGTTGGTTAGAAGCAAATGGCAAATTGTCAAAGTGGCAAGCAGGATTCAGGTCTAAGTACAGCACCATGGACAATATCTTCATTCTCAGCAACCTGGCTCAAATTTTTAAACAAAGGAAAGTTAATAGGCAACTCTATGCATGTTTTGTGGACCTCAGAAAAGCTTTTGACCAGGTAGATCATCAGTTACTCTTTGCGAAATTACAAGGTTTGGGTCTGTCGGGCCGCATACTGCAGGTTATCATTTCCATGCATAAGGACCTGAAGGCAAAGGTTCGCTGGGATAACACCCTTTCAACAGAATTTCAAGTGATAAAGGGTGTGAGGCAGGGTGATGTGTTATCACCCATGTTATTCAGTCTGTTTATCAATGATCTGGTTGAATACATGGGGAACTGTGACACAAAGTTTGTTGCAATCCGAGGGGTAACCAATTCAGAGGACATGGTTATTCCTGCTCTGCTGTATGCTGATGATACAGTACTGATGGCTGAAGACCCCCAGGCATTGCAACTAGCTCTGACAAATTTTGGGAACTATTGTCGTATAAATGGACTGGCAATAAATGAGGAGAAAACAGTTATAGTAATATGGTGGTGGACCAGTATAGATATTTAGGTCTTGTATTCCATGAAAACAAGATACTGATGAATGCAGCTAAGGACCGTGCTAGGGCTGCACGTGGAGCTGCATTCTCGCTAAGGTCACGGATAAATAAGATGGGACCTGTTACTATCACTAACAAATTGGCACTCTTTGACATGGTGGTGGAACCTGTCCTACTTTATGGTGCCGAGATTTGGGCAGGTGCTGTTTCAAATTTTGGCGACTTGGAAGGTGTTGACAAAGGCTTTGTTAAAGCTGTTTTGGGCTTGGGAAGATCCACTCCGGACAGGGTTCTCCCCGGTTTAAACCCCCCCGGTTTTAACCGGGGGTTTTAACCGGTTTTAACCGGGCTGTGCAAAACTGAAAAACCCAAGGGAAAAACCCAGGGTAATTTCCAGGGTTTTTTTCAATTCGGAATGAAAAGTTTTTGAAGTTTTACATTGTAATTTTTGTAGCCAAATAAAATAGGAATGAAATATCATTGGGTTTTCATTGTTTAGGTCTGAAAAAACTGAAAAACCCAGGGTAATTTCCAGGGGGGTTTTTTAATTCGGAATGAAAAGCCATTGCAGTTTTACATTGTAATTTTTGTAGCCAAATAAAATAGGAATTATTATCATTGGGTTTTCATGTTTAGGTCTAAACTAACCTAACCTAACTCCTACATGGAAAATTGGAAACATGAAGACAGTAAGAAAGAGCAACCATGGAAGAGTGTACCTATTCTTATCTTTCTTTGCATTATCTCAATTTCCCAATCCTACTTAATTCCTATGCCTAACCTAACCGGACCCTGAATAAAAAATACAATAAGGCAGGGCTGTGGTATGGTGTATGGTATTGTAATCTACAACTTGCAAGTACAAGTACCTACTGCTACTGCACACAGCAGCAAGTGCAACTAGCCAAATCATAGGCTTTCAAATCGAATCTCTGTGAAATCAAATGAGACACGGCATGTGAAATGGTTGAACATTATCCGAATCTCTTTTTAAGATTGGAAAAATCCGGCTTGATGGTGTACTGGAATTTTTTGCGATTTGATCTGGCTCTGGGCTCTAGCCCCAAAGCGAATTTTTGCAAATCGCTACACAAAATCTCGAATCGAACACTTTCCAATGAATGAAATCCTTCATCCTTGCCGGGCTAACATTCCAATCGAGGTTTTCGAGTTCGAATCGTTGTTTTTCTAATCGAATCCGAACAGGACCGGAAGAATCGACATTTTGAATCAAACAATCAAAGCGAATCTTTGATGAGGATGAAATGTGTCAAACTTCGCACAGCGCATCCCCAGCAAAAAACGAAAAATCCAAAAATAGGAAAAACCCAGGAAAAACCCAGGAAAAACCCATTAAAACCCGGTTTAAACCGGAAAAACCCGGGGGGCTGGGCAAAATTAAAAAACCCAGAGTTTTTGCGAACCCTGACTCCGGACTATCATTTCTATGGAGAAACCGGCAGATTGAAGGTGTGGCACAGAGCCTTGGGACGCATGATAGGATACTGGGGGTTGCTGGAACAAAAGGGTGATGGACACCCAGCCAAACAACTATTCAGTTTGATGCTGAATATGGAAATCCCCAAAGGTGGGCCGAAGGGTAGTTATGCTAGGTTGAATTGGTGCCAGAGACTCGACCACTTCCTGGCAAGGTTAGGACTTGGGAATGCTCTGGAGCTTCGCTTCCAATATCCAGATTTCTGCATTGCCCAGGGTGTTATACTGCAAAGGATGCAAGATCAGTGGCTTCAGCTGTGGCATGCGTCAATGTGTCGTAGCAGGAGGGGCATATTATACTCAAAAATTAGAGAAGCTCCTGGGTTTGGTGGGGTTTTGGAAATGGCCATCTCAGACATCCACAAGATTGCACTGCTCCGTTTTATCTGTGGGGGGTTGTTGCCTGTAGATAACAAAATGGCCGAATCACAAACCAGCCCGACTGATTTATGGGAGAGTAAGCTTTGCCAGTTCTGCGACATGAGAGAGACAGGGGATGAGATCCATTACATCTTCAGATGTCCCAAATTTGCCACAACTAGGGCTAAAGCTCTGTGTGACTACCCTCTAAAGGACGACAGAGAGGAAACTCTTATAATGCTTTTTAAAACTCAGAACCCTGACCTTCTCTGCAAATTAGCAGGTCTGGTTAGGGCATTCCTAAAAATGCTCCGGAAAAACTGGATTAGCAATTCCGCTGACTGTTGAAAGCTGTTTGCCTGCTGCTTACTGTTCACTAGGTATTTATGTTCTTGCAGCTCAATGCAATAATTTTGGTTAAAACGGAATGTTTCTGGGCTCGTTGGTGCTGTGTACAAACTGTTTTACGTTTATTGTTAAGTATGTCAGTATCACCTGCTTTTTGGGACCTTATTCAACTGCCACACTTGGACTTTGGGCCCGCTTGAGCACATTAAAATAAACAGAGAGGAATAAGCTTGACTCTTGGTGCGGTAATTGAATGAGGTCCCTGGGCCATTGGCTACATGATGATAAGTTCTCCTTTCTCTGGTGCCTATATGACGGCCTAGAACGGTAATTTGCCAAAATTGGTACCTAGGTACCTACCTAATGGTTTGCAAATGCACGTTACAGGTTCACTGGGCTAATAGGCCTTCACTGGCCTCAAAAGTCCATCCAGTAGCAATGATTTCATGTCAACATTTTGTGTAGATGCATACAAGGTAGAGTGAGATTGTAGTAGGCCTGGCTGGCCCATATAGCCCACCTCCTAAACATTTGCTTGCATGTAGGGCAAATAGCCATTCCCCCCATTCCCAAATAGCACCTCCTAAACATTTGCTTGCATGTAGGGCAAACTAATGCTTCTCTCCCTTTCTTTTCTTCCTATTTTCTTGCAAGGAATATATTTTGTGCAAGGACATTGTTTTTGGACAATGTGTAACATGAAATAATAAAAAATTGTCCAACTGGAAACTATTTCAAACTGGCTACCTACCTAAGGAATGGAGGTACCTACCTACCGGAATTATGAATTGCAAGAATTTTTCAAGATGTCTATCACGGATGAAGAAGGATTGTTTGTGTTGATGTACTGTAAGTATTGTTACTGTCTGGTAAGAAACTGTGATTATTTATTGTTGACATCTTAAATGTAAATTTTATGCTACTGGGAAAATACAAACATATACCCTGCCCAAAGGATAATTGGAAATTTATCAACCGCAACTTGTTTGAAATGGTGTGTTTAAAACCATCTGCAAAAACAAAAGAAATAATTTTTGCTTATTTTCACAATTTTCAACATTTTCCTGTTACTGTTACCAATAAAACCATTATTGTTGCATTTTTAAGTAGGTACAATTGTCACTGAATTGTTGCAAAATTAGCCTTGGAAGCTTTTGGAACACGTTTAAAACTGTTTAAAACACGTTTTAAACAATGCAAAAAACAGATGGAGAAAAAAAAACGTCTAAAACATCAAAAACATGTAAACGTTTAAAACGTTTTTTATGCATTTTTAAAAAAAAAACACGTTTTTTTCCAACCCTGGGAACAAGTGCAAATATCTGTCAAACCATTGCGATTCACCGATACAAGGACTCCATGCATGAGCGAATGGCAAGGGTTATGGGATTCCATGGTACACCGTTTTTCTGCAGCAAACCTGAAAATCCTTTATCCGGTCACAGCTTCGCTGATCTGGGATGGATCTAGGTACAGCATCGGGAAAATTAATGGAGCCACTAACGAAAATTAAATGGCAGAAATTGTGTTGCCTCCATAACTTTCCCTTACTTGCGTCCTTTTTTACACAAAGTAAAAATTGTCGTGTTTCATCAACATGTTGCGACATCTGTTTCACAAGTTTTCTTTCAACAATTTTGTTGCATTTTTTTTTGGAAAAAACACTTTCGATTTTTTCTTCTTCGTTTGGTTGGACTACTGAGGAAAAACTTTGACGCTACATTTTCGTCGAGGAATCAAATATTTCATTGGAACATTGCAATCAAATATTGCATTGGGGAAGGAAAACCTTCCAGGACTCTGCTCGTCATTGGGGATTCTATGATCAAGCATTCGAACTGTCTTCCGGCCTCTGGAACTGAATTCCGCTGCATTCCTGGTGCCACTGTTTCCAGGGTGTCATCCTCTTTGAAGGCCATTCCAAATTCCCAACGCCAAGCTTACTCCACTATCCTTCTTCATTGTGGTGTCAATGATCTCCTCAACGGTGACTCTCCAGAAATTGTTCTTCGCAATCTGTCTGATCTCTTTCATAGCGGCAGGAATCAATTTCCTGATGCTCGATTGATCTTTTCCGCCGTCATTGCTAATGATCGTGTTCCTTTAAAGTCTCTGTACCTCTTGAATTCCAGAA
>JASGXE010014046.1:0-12030 GCA_030068105.1 Sinentomon sp. SZTP_YWyxl | reverse complement strand
AAACAGGAATGTCAGGTCTGTTCATTGGAGTTTGCAACATTTCCACTGAAAAAGGAGTAACGTCTTCTGCGACCACCAAATACACGTCAGACTGCGACAAAAGGAATGAGACCCAAAAGGAATCATTCGACATGCGAATGTAAAGGAGGATGGAGAAAATATCAGCACCGTAATTGATGAAAGCAATTTGATTGCCCCAGGGACAATGAATTTTGAACCCTCTCGAAGTGAAAAACACGATTTGCCTTAAGACATGCAAAATTCTGTGCCCATGAGCCACCCTATCGGAAGTCCAAAGGAGGACAGAAAAATTTGTTTTGAAACACCCAGTAAAAATGGAATGATGACCAGATAGTGAATCCGGTTGACCAGTTTGAGAGCGAAAGACCTTGCATAAAAATGTAAACAGATAAAAAAGCGCAATTTGAAAAATGCTGATCGAAAAACGATATCTCACGATTTGTTTGTTGGCATCGGAAGCAGAACGAGTTAATAACGAACGGTTTGCTGACATGACATTGTGTCAGCATCAATTACGAAATGGGCTTCACCAACTTACTGCATGTCTTTCGTGGTTTCGATAATCGATTCCAGACAAGAACGAAAGCAGTGTCTTCACTTGGATCAAAACCCCTCTTGAGTTAACAGGCGATCGTTCGAAGAAGATAGCAGAACTAAGCGAAAAAATTAGAATAAAACAAGAGACATTTCTGAAATTTCGAAAAAATATATCCAAAACCAATTCTATCTACTACAAATTTCAACAAATATTGAACGAATATCAATTTGGGATATTGTTTTTTTCCGTTGGGCGCCATAAAAAAGAGATATCTCCATCTCTCAGTACCCGCAATTTTAAGTGCAGAACAATTTTATAAAATTTTTTAAACTGTTTTCGCAATCACATTTCTGGCGATGCACCACAGAGTCACGCCACAAACCTAAGCCCCCCATTACCTATAACCCCGCCTCTAAGTGCAAACCGCAACCCAAACAGTCCCAGTTGCCCAATGTACTCAAACCCACCCAAACCAACCACCCCACCCATACCAATTCCAATTAATTCCAATACAAATCCCGATCAATTGATTAAACGTGCGCTTCTTGCCGAAGTACAGAATACTTCCTTGAGAAAACCTGACATGACATCAGCCAAAAGTCCACTATAAACCAGGAGAAGTTCTAAGTCTAAGTTGGGGCCAATTAATTTTAGCAGGGAATTACGAAACTTCCGCCTTACACGAATGTCATGATGTTTTGCGGCGCATATTGCCATTGATTCTAAATGTCGTCTGACGAAGAAATTTTGGTGACGAGTATTTTGCCATACGTCATTGCATGCTTACCCTGTGTGCATTGTCATGTTATGTTTTGTTTTGCAGAATGCGCAGAAAATGCTCAGATGGACAAACAAAACAATCAATTTCGTGAAGACAGGTTTGAATTTGCGTGGCAAATATTTGCGCAACACTCTGGCCATCTTTGGCTTGTTCGCAGACTCTCTGAGTGTGTTTGCGCGACAGGCATCTTATGCGCACACAATGATTTTGGAGTGTCACTCGAGGTGAGGGGTGCTTGAAAAGTGACACAATTGACAGCTTTACGAACGGATAGACGAAAGTGCCTGATGTTAGAATGCGTGGATCAATCAGTTCTAAAAGCGATGAGACCAACTCTGGATTATGTCATCTTCACAGCGAGACAGGGGAGCTAAAGAATGCGGATAACTCACTTCGCACAGTAACCTATACAGTGTTCATATTCGATCAAGTTGTAAGGCGTTGACGGCTAAAGACCTGATGTTGGAATGCGATCGATTGCCAGACCATATTTCGAAGAAGTGCCGAGGAGCGCAATGGTACTGTCCAACGACGAAAAAAGTGGGCTGTCCTTGGCCGAAGAAGGAATTTCTATTTGAGGTGGAAGACCTTATCGTTTCGCAGTATCCGGCCGCTGCAAAAGCTCAAAAATGATTATAAAAATGGTTATGCAATTTTGTAATTTGTAATTTATAATTGTAAATTTGCCATGTAAATGCAAATACTCAGACATTCAAAATACGCGGGCCATAGGAGATTTTTGTCAGACTTTTGAAGCACGGGGCATTGTTATTCTCCAGTAAGCGCTGTTAAATGCATTCCTTCATGCAATGTGTTTTGCGGCGCATGCGAATGGGGAATTACATTGCGCCGTGCTTTCAAAAGTCTGAAAAACTCGCCTATGGCCCGGGTATTCAAAATAGCTCTGTATAAACAATCAATACTGAATGCCAAGAGATCGAGTAGTGATGTTGAACTCTAAAGAGCAGGAGAATTTCCAATATAATTAGAGTCCTTGGGGAGGGTATTCCCTCCCCGAAGGGTTTTCGGAAAAAAGAATGAGAGTGAGCGTTCAACTTTATCGTCGAACCAAAATTTTGTTGGTGTGAGACCGGCTATTATTAAACTGCCTCGCTCGTATTTCACATGGAATATTAATGAGCAAACAACCCTCAAAGATTTTTTCAAAGTGTAAAGGCGTCTGTGGACCTTCTTTGAAATAGGGGTGAGAGCCCGAGGTCACCAAGCATAGCCGTTACATTGGATGTGTAGCGGTAGTCATTCATGATGAAACGGGCAGCACTTCTCTGTACCTTTTCGAGAGCGTCAATGTGACTCACAAGAAAGGGATCCCAGGCACAGCACCCATATTCGAGAATAGGCAGGACAGTGGTTTTATAGGCCTTAACTTGATACCTTTTTCTGTGTGGACAGATTGCGCCGGATAGCTCCTATAAAGCTATGCTGTTCTGAATACCTGCCTGCATAATTTTGAAATAGACAATTTCACGGTAGGTATGTGGAAAATAATTATTGGCAGACGATGATTCATTTGAAAAACAATTCTCACACAAATTTGATCGAGTTTGGACAACAAGGGAACCAGAAATCCATATGCTTTCAAGCGCTGTTAGTGGATTCTTGGTTCGCTTGACAATTGTCCAATCTTGAGCAGTAGCCTAAGTGTGTGAAATGATTGTGTTGATCAGAATCATCATCTGTCATTTCGTCTCCTCTCCGCCGTTCGTCGCCATGTCACCACAGTTTTAAACCCTGAGAAATCCGCTAGACAACAACGCCAGAAAGAAAACAAGCTTCTCAACAATTTTGTCCTTTTCGTAACAAGCCAGGCGAACAACCGCCCTGTATTTTTCCAATTCTTGCGCAGAGGAGCATCCAAATCCATTAATCATCGCACGTACACGTACGTTTTGGACGCCTGAGAAAAGTACCGGTCAGTCATTCAGTCAGAAAAATATTACGGTTCCGCACATTCAGAATTGAAAGTGAAATGTAATCGATTTTCTGCTGCAGACAAACGACCTTCAATCGAATATGTTTGAGGCCGGGAAGTGTTGCAAATATCCTTATTATGAATGAAAAAAAAAAACAAACATTTTTCACTACAATGAATTTTATCTGAATGTTTTCCTTGTTATTGGTTCATTAATCAATCATGCATCTGAGACCTTCAACGGTGAAACTTTTCATTTACTAGCTAAAAAAAGATACGAGAGTTAAACTTTTTTAGATAAACTTTTTTCAGGGTGTGGCAAAAGTAACCGAACACCTGCTTCACTGTCGTTCAACAGCCGCCAGGAGTTGTGGCATGCCGGAATCTGTCAGCCCAGAAAGTCTTGCACATTGGCTTGGGTTTCCTTGTGTGGTAACGGTTATCTTATGGCTGGTTCTGGCGTTTGTCAGGTGCTGAAATGGAGGCTGTTGGTGTGGAGTTGTTTGTGAAGGTGGGCTATGGTGTCTGATACAGTGTTGGACGGTCGATCCCTCGCTCGCTCCAGGCTGGGTTATGTTAGCCGAACCTAACGTCGCTAAACCAAGCCCAACCTGACCTAAACTAACCAAACCAACCTAGCGAACTGTTAATGATTGGCAAGCCAAAGAACTGAGCGTAACAACACCGCCATCTCGTTTAGCGAAACCGGAAGAGACACGTTAAAGTCTCTGATCTCTCTGGTCGGTTGAAGTTTGTTATTGTAGTAAGGAAGCATATCCCAAGGCGTTTCTGAGCTGACAGGTACCGACATGCCACAACTGAGGGCACCTGCTGACATGTTAAGACTTTGGTGTTCGGTTACTTTTGCCACACCCTGTACATAGATAAACATAATATAAATAAATAAATACAATATAAATTTATACACATTTATACAAATTTACTTGTGTTAAAGATAAACTTATTTTATTTTTTATTTTTAAAAAAATTCAAAAAGTTGCTAATGGAATAGAGAATGCTGAGTCACACTCAAGATAAAGTGAACAAGGATGTATAACGAAAATCACAACAGATGGATAGAGAAAGGTCAATGCATGACAGCAAAAAAACGAGACACTGAAATCAGACCGTCGCTGTGCGGGAAATGCGGCCAAAAGAGGCTGTTCTCGCAATGAGAGCGGAATCCATTTGAAGGGCGCATTCCAGTCCGATAATGTTCTGGGAAAAAGGAACTAAAGTAATCCACACGTTTCACCTGCAGAGTGGAAGGACAAACGCCACCCCGTTATGGGTCATGCGTAGAACTGGTTTCAAGCTGTAATGAGTGGGAACTTCATGGGTGGAAAGTTTATGCTTAATCGGGAGCCATATCCTATTTCAACACTGCTTGAAGCAGTTTCACGCTTTACATGAAGAAATGAGTCTGCGGCGCATTTTGTCATTGCTTCTAAATGGAGACGAAGTTTTGTTAGCCTCCTATTCGATTATTGCTGCACTAAACAACTCTATACGAGACTGCGATTACATATCGACCTTTATGTTTATACACTCCTTATCAAAAGTCTTCGAACATATGAGTTCATAATTAACTCAGGCGCCATTTGGAATATGGCAGCAGCATGCGCCGCAAAACATCACGACACTCATGAGAGGCGTGAAGTCCCACCAAGCCCTGTTAAAATTAGATGGCCCCTGCGTTAACCAGTACTTGAAAAAATATCGTCTGTGTTCGAGGACTTTTGATAAGCTCCGTGTAGTGATGTCACCTGAGTCCGTATCAAATAGCAGCAGGTATCGACAGGCATGTCGAGCCCATCTTGGTGAGATATTCGATTGACAATAAGAAACTTTAATAATTATTCCTCTTTATTCAATTTTAATTAGGCGCACCGCATGTAACACACTATACACGCAGAAGAGGCTCCCTTGCGCCAATGGTGCTGTGTGACAAGCGAAATCATGAGGCAATCATGTTTGGGAAGAGCCTTTGTGGTGTCAATCATATCAAGACCTTGTCGCGGAACATTATCTTGGCCGACACCAGAATTAGATATCAGCGAAAATGCATTGAGACTGGGTTACGCAAGAGGCTGGGTTACGCAATATTGTCGAAGCAGGTCGCCATTAGGTCAAACACTGTGTCAAAAATAAAAGGACCCGGAAAATGTAGGGAAAGAAAACAATGGATATGACGTGTTTGTACGGACCTTATCAAAAGTCCTCGAACATGTGCGATATTTTAAAGTACCTACTGGTTAACACAGGACCATCTAATTTCAACAGGCCTTGGTGCAAGTTCACGCCTCACACGAGTGTCATGATGGTTTGCGGCACATGCTGCCATCGATTCTTAATGGCGCCTGAGTTGAATATGCACTCCCATTGTTCGAAGACTTTTGGTCAGAGGTGTATATTTCGATGATCCAGGTGTACCTATGCAGGGCTTTCTGAAAATCATTCCCAAGAAGAACGATGAACATCGTCACAGTTCTGAGTTTTCACAGAACAAAGAAGGAAAGATAGAGGCGCTACTCCATTCCAATAAGACACAGGCCGAGAAAAGTTATGCGCAGCTTACGCATTGCAGGCAGGAAATATGTGGTTTTTTCCAAGAGTTGTAATTTGGAAGAAGTGAGGGGTTATGTCGTTTATAAGGGGGGACACAATTGCACGGCAACAGGGAAACATTTTTAGAAAAAGCTGTACTCTTTGCCGTGCAATTGTGTCCCCCCTTTGGCTCCTGCAGACCGTACAGGGTGTGCTTTTTCTCTGTCGTGCATTGTATATACTCCTCAAACGGTTTTCTTTTGCATTTTCGTTGCTATACGATAGTGCCTGCATTATTTTTTCTCATTCTATATCTATAATTGCGGGTTGAGCAAATCATGGGGTTTAGTTCCTTAAAGTCGCGCAGAGAGATCAGGTCAGGTTTGGTCAGATTGGGTTAGATTAGGTCGAGGTTGTTTTAATTAAAGGTTCATTTTACACAACACACAGAACCTACCTAACCTAACCTAACCTAACCTAACCTAACCCAACCTAACCTAACCTAAAAACCAAACCTAACCTAAAACCTAACCTAACCTAACCTAACCTAACCCAACCTAACCTAACCTAACCAACCTAACCTAACCTAACCTAACCAAACCTAACCAAACCTAACGACCTAACCGAACCAAACCTGACCTAACTTAACATATCCAAAGCGCCTTCCCTTTCCCAACCAACCGACACCTATCCTCCAGAGAAAAGGCACACCCTGTGCCGTATTCTGGTGTCAAAGGGGGGACACATTTGCAAGGCTGAGGGTACTGCTGTTTTCTGAAAATGTTTCCCTGCGATCATGCAATTGTGTCCCACCCGTATAAACGTCTGAACCCGAAGTGAGTTCTGAAGGTGCGACATTTTTGGAAACTTCCTTGTGATCGGTCAAACGCGAAGTATCACAAACGAGAACATTTGACAAACGGCGAGAATGTTATGGAAGCGAATTATGACAATCTGGAAGCAGCCGATTTGATTCGTGCGAGAGAAAACTTACATACGGGGTATAGACCAAAAGTCTTTGGCCACGGAAAAAATCTGAATTTGATGGTTTCATCATACGTATATTTTGTGATCAGAAACTTTGTCAAGCTCTAACCAGGGATATATTAAAACGCTTTTATCCGAAATTGTAGTTATAATTAAAGGGGTGACAACAGAGGGAATATTGCCAAAAAATGTTAAAATCACAAAAGTCGATTCTTTGTATCCAAATCTAAGTCCACCCAAATCTAAGTGTGGCCAAATCGCACAGGCGTGTTTTTGATCGCCATCTATTAAACTCTGAAAAAATGGAGCCGTGAGGTTTAAAATTCCAAAGATGCAGCAACCTGCTCGGCCGAGTCCGTCCATGATGGTTTCATCCCCTTTGCACCCCCTCTGTTTTCGGGGCGGTTTTCTATACTGTGCCTTTTCTGCGGCATGGAAGGAACTGCGAAGTACCCCTATAAATGCCAATCATGCAGATGATAAAAAAAGAGCGAGGTAGTGAAAAATTTCGCGTGAGAGTTGAGGCCTTTCTTCCCTTGCAGAGAAACATGTTAAATTGAAATTGCCAAGATGGAGGCACTCTGGGATAGTTCGCTTTAACTCCCGAACTGTTTACTGTAGAGGTTTGGTTCAAATTACAAAGTTGTAGAGCCTTATGCTGCGAAGCCATTCGTGAAGATTTCACCCACAGCGCAACTCCCTAATTTCTGCTGGGGGTGGTAATAAATGTTTCGAGAACGTTTTGGGGAAAAGGGTGAACTGCGACACAACTGGCCGGAATTTTCAAAGTCTACAATCGAAGGTGAGAAAACCACATGCCACAGGAGCTTTCTCAGACGAGGATTTCTGTTGATATGAGCAATTAAATTTTGAGTTTACGTTGACTTCCCTGGTTTGAGCTGGAAAACGTTTCGGACGAGAAAATATGATAAAAAAGCAAATTAACTTTTTGTCTATGGCCAAAGACTTTTGGGCTGCCCTGTATTTCAGGGTCAACCTCTTTCAAATCTCAAAAACGGCGCATTGCTTTTTTGCCCCTGACAAAGATTAAACCACGCAATACACATCACTTCCAGGAAATCGAATTGCGTTTCAGTTTGTGCCCGGGGCATCTTTCCTTCAACTTGTTGCTTGTTGAAGCATTCCCCCCACACACAAGGTTCGACTTTTCCTGAAACTTTAATGTTTCCGAATAAACTCTGCAGGGTCCGCAAAATTACTTCGAACACAGGAGAAATATCAGAGGTCTGGCGAAAAGCCATCCAATTTCAAGATGCCTTGATGCCTTGACCCGCACTTGCGCTGATACGTTTCTTTAATGCCTTGAACACATTGACCCTCAGCTCAGCGGAATGTGTTCAAGGTACGTGTATACGGAACTTATCAAAAGTCCTCGAACATAGGCGATATTTTAAAATACTGGTTAACAGAGGGGTCTTCGAATTTCAACAGGGCTTGGTGCAACTTCACGCTTGCACGAGTGTCATGATGTTTTGCGGCGCATACTGCCATTGATTCTAAATGGCGCCTGAGTTAATAATGAACTCCTATGTTCGAAGACTTTTGATAAGGCTTGTAGGTACTGTCACCAGCCAGGGCATATTTTTCACATCGGCAGGAAAACGATAAAACAGCGTTGAGTTTATCAGCAAATTCTACTGTATTTTGGAGGATGTTTTGTTGTCAAAATTCCAGAAAACACATCAGCCGCAATGAACGTCGGTGATGGTGGGAATCGGGCCATCAACACTCCGTCCTTGCCGCACATTTTTTTCCAATCCACTTCCGCATGCGCGTCTCTGATTGGTTGTTGGGAATTCCAGCCAATTTCAACATCCAATTTTCAAAACCAAACTTAACCAAACCTGACCTGACCTAACCTAACCTAACCTGACCTAACCTAACCCTATTGCAGCCCTAGAAAGAGTTGCGAAGCGGTGGCAAACATGCCAAATGGCAAAAAGCGGTGGCAATGCAAAAATCCCAAAATTGATGACGTCACAATTTGAGACGACGTGATTGGCTGTTGCGAGCTCCTGGTCCGCGGAAGTGGATTGGAAAAAAAAAATTATCCGTCCTTGCCGCTTTGGATTCGGGGCGCTGCATTTGGAATACAGGAATCCATGTCTGTCACATTGATAAACTCAGCATGCCAATCTGAAATTATTGACATGTCAATTCGAAGTGATTCCCGATCGCCATGCCCATTACCAGTATAATAACAGATTGCTGATGTACCGCGCGATTGATCAGAGGACGCGTTTGATATTTTAATTTGAATATTTTGACGCTCATCCATTGAGCAGTGATCGTCTGTGGTACTGAATGGAGCCATAATGATCGGACGAGGCTGCTATTCCCGCTTCACGAATACCACAGGGTGCGCCTCAAATGAATAGGAAAAATTCCGTTTTGTGGATTGCAAGGATTCGGGACAAGTTTTTTTTTGGAACCATAAATCAGCCGTGTTCCCCCATTGTGCACTTCTTTTCAAGGAATCCATCTTGATTTTCAATGGAACATCGGGGATAAAGCTAACCGAAATATGAGTAGAGAAATTGCTCAGTGAAGCAGTGTTTACAGAGTGTCTCATCATCCTCATCATCAACCGCCATCTGAGCTGACAGCCATACGGCCGGTGGCTCGGCTAGGAGGCCACTCTGGCTGACAGCCTTTGCCTCAACTATTACCTCAACCTGTCAGCCATTGCCCGACTCTCAACACAATAACATCAACAGAACACTCACAACTTGTGACACATGCACAACTTGTGACACACGCATATGTGACGCACTCTCTGACCCACTGTGGGGTACAAGTGCAGAAAACTTTGCTAATATCTATCTTATCTATTCAACTATCAATATCTGATATATCTATCTATCTATCTATACGTATCTAATTTTTTTCCAGCCTGCCGGAAGAAGGGCTGTGGCTCATTCTCCCGATAAAGGGCACCCGAGATAATTTAAGGCACAAAATTTGGGAGTAGTCCAACCCAGCCGGGGGATCTGGGGGTCTCTTGCTCCGAGCAGACTCTCAGAAGCAAGAAAAAATTTTTAAATTTTAAGATTGGGTGCATTATTGGCGTTCCAGGGACCTTATTAAATTGGCTCACTTAGTGATCACCGTGAACTAAAACCCAACTTAGTGGAGGTTAAGTTCACTGGCTGCTATCAAATTGCCGCACTTAACTTTCCCGTGCACTAGATCTCCATTGAAAAGTTAAGTTCAAAAATAAGGTGAACTAAACTTTTAAGTTCACGGATTTAAGTGATCCAATTTAATAAGGTCCCAGAGGTCAGATTTCCAACTATAATGAGAGCCAAAAGCACAAGCTAAGGAAGGGCTTGCTCGTCCCATGGGAAGCAGGGGCCTTGCAAAGGGCCGTTGCACCGTGGATGACACCCCCCAAAACGAGTATAACAAATATGAAACTAAGAAAGACAGAATGGTTTGTATGGAAGGTGAGATTTCGGCTGACGAATGCATATACGAGCTCGTAGCTTGTCATTTGACTGTTGGCGCTGCAGTCAATTATTTTTGTCTGTCGCAATTGAGCTCCCTTCTGTAAAGTTATTGCACAAATTTGTGAGCTTGTTCCATGCAGATGATGCATGACGTTTCAATTTGGTAAAATTCTTCGCGATAATCCAAATCCTTCTTCCGGCCAAGCAATCTCATGGGCACATCTCCTGCGGGCAATTCTGCCGAAGCTTGCGCACCGCTGTGGGCCGATTTCTGAATTCCAAACAAATCGCCGGAATTTCGACCAATCTGATGCCACCGAAATCGTAATGACGCAATTATAAAAACAGTTTCATGAATACACATTTCCGAGGCGATTTCCGGCAGCAGCCTGGATGGCCGAGTGGTCTAGAGAACTGGCTGCAAATGCGGGGGTATCCGTGGTGGTGGTTCGAATCCCGCGTGGTAAAAATATTGGATTTTTTTTTGAAAAATATCAAAGTGTTTTTTGACACCAGTGGCAGTTGTCACCACATGAAGAGGAAAAGTTCGGTTGGGTTATGTCAGGTTAGTTTAGGTCAGGTTATAGATTAGCTTTGGATGTCGTAATCGCGGTTTTAATTTGGATACGCTGTAAGCACCTGATTGGTCGAAATTCTGGCCACATTTGGAATTGGGACATTCGCTCGCTGTGCTCGGGCGAGATGGAGCATCATGAGCCAATCAGTACTAGCAGGAGCTGCACTCCCGGCACTTTCGCCTGGAGAGTGGGCCTGGGAGGCGCACCAACACTGTCGACCCCGAAACAAACACACTAAAACAAACGAAACCCTGCCCAGGTTCGGAAAGAAAATGTCGGCTGATATCCAAGCCAATAGCTACTCAACGATAATACAGATTTTGATGCAATCTTTTTACAGAATTCGGCTGGGTTCAGTTTTGCATCACTTGTTAAAATGCGAGATTAGAAAAAAATTAATCTGTCTTAAAAGGGATATCTAAAAGTCTTTATTGTCTAGGGATATGCACACATACCTACAAGTGCAAACGAATCCCCCAAATTCTGCCATAGAAAACACCAAAACTCGTAGGTACTCGTAACACACTTTGAGAATAAAAATATGCGCAAAACAAAACTCAAACCCATGTTTCTGAACAAAGAGACTCTCGACCAGTGGCAGACATTTGCTCAACCTTTTCTCACTCGCTCGGCCCAAGCATTCGTTGGAATGGTCCTTCAAGCTGTTCTGTTCGGGACAACCTGTATCACGCCTGATTTGCGAAAGATAAACCGCAATGACTGTGATTACTTACTGTTCCGGACTGCATTGATTTCATGCGACGTCGTGAACAGATGTGAATGCGATTATGCATCAGTATGATCATGATACCTCTCAGCTTCACGCATGAAAAATTTGTTTATGCATATGTGTGTACATACCCATGGGCTGGTCGTCCAAAAATCACGGATTCGGGGCCGAGTCACATAAGGTTCGTCCTCACTGGACGCTTTCTTCCGCAATGCACCTTGCGGACGCGAAACCAAGAATCAAGTCGTATGTATTCAACTGGCAGCAAAGAAACTTTTCCACAGGTTAACAATTTTTGGGCTTAAAGTCCGTTTTTTCCAACAACCATTAACGAATCCACAAGTGAACAATTTTTGGGTTTTAATATCTGTTGTATCTGTTGTATCTGTTGTATCTGTTGTTTTCTGTTTGTATCTGTTTTCTGTTTATCGTTGTATCTGTTGTT
>JASGXE010014045.1:0-12574 GCA_030068105.1 Sinentomon sp. SZTP_YWyxl | reverse complement strand
ATCTTCAATTGTTTACCACCTTGTGATAGGGTCCATTAGCAAATACAACGTGCCGCTTCATAAATCTGAAGATAACACTGCTGTGTAACTAGATTTTTCCGGTTATATTGTCTTGTCAAACACTACGAAATGAAATAGCCGAGGGCATTTAGTAGGGCTCGCCTTTGGTAGTGTCAATCCATTGATGTAGGGCATGGGGCCTTACTTCATGCCAATATATTCCCCTGGTGCTGGACAAAAATGAAACTCCGGGAAGGAACTGATCTAAAATTAAAACAGAAAGAGTCAATGCGCCGTGGCATGCAGAAATTTCGCTACAAATTTGCAAGATATTTGAATGTCCTTTTCAGGAAAACGAGGTACATTACTTTCTACTAGAAATAAAACATTATGATTTAAAAGTAGAGACCGTCATATTTCAAAGATATCGATGTGTGCTAGGTCCTGGATTTAGTAGATTGACAAGACGCAGTAGATAACTGCATAATGTGAACCGTGATATGAGAAAATTAATCAATCTTGAGTTTTGTCTGATATAGTTAACCGACATGGATAAAAACGTTATTTTGTGGGGCTCCATGCGAATTTGAAGAGAAATACACTTCTTCAGAGGTAGAGCATCGAAGTGCCAATAAAATAAAAGCCAATGCTTGTCCTGGGTAAATTAAAATACTTGTGTTACACCAGAAAGATTGACCTTTCGTCTTTCGGTGCGAGGACAGCTTGATTTCGATGTATCGATTGCTGTTCGAATGAGACTCATCCTTCAGGGCTAGAAATGCAACGCTTGAATGTTTGCTGTTGGCATTTAAGAATTACCCTTTGCTGGAGTTAATTACTGCATAACAGTGACAATGTTAGAGCAGTTCTTTTGAGAATAGTTTTGAGAATAGTGCTGTACCAAATTTATGTCATCACCGAATGAATGCAAACCTGATCCTTGCCAAAAATTGTTCTTTTAATTATTACCGAAGGATACAGCATTTGTTTACAGCAGAAACTTCATTTCCGCAGTATCCAAATGCCAACCTGAATTTGTGCGACCGCGAGGGACCTGGAAAGAGGGACCCTCCTCACCATCTGACTCTCCAATGCGATTAGAGATTCCCGACATGATTCAAGAGATCAAACGTGTGCTTTTCAATAATTTCTCGAAAACATGATGTCTCCGGTCGTCTATTAGCAACGCCTACGTAATGCCTTCCTCACCATCTGACTCTCCATTGTGATTACAGATTCCCGACATGATTCAAGAGATCAAACGTGTGCTTTTCAATAATTTCTCGAAAACATGATGTCTCCGGTCGTCTATTAGCAACGCCTACGTAATGCCTTCCTCACCATCTGACTCTCCATTGTGATTACAGATTCCCGACATGATTCAAGAGATCAAACGTGTGCTTTTCAATAATTTCTCGAAAACATGATGTCTCCGGTCGTCTATTAGCAACGCCTACGTAATGCCTTCCTCACCATCTGACTCTCCATTGTGATTACAGATTCCCGACATGATTCAAGAGATCAAACGTGTGCTTTTCAATAATTTCTCGAAAACATGATGTCTCCGGTCGTCCATTAGCAACGCCTACGTAATGCCTTCCTCACCATCTGACTCTCCATTGTGATTACAGATTCCCGACATGATTCAAGAGATCAAACGTGTGCTTTTCAATAATTTCTCGAAAACATGATGTCTCCGGTCGTCTATTAGCACCGTCTACGTAATGCCAGAATGTGTCCACCATTCGAATTAACCGTCTGTTAAGGGTCAGATATCGTCTTTGTTGATCTGATTGAGACCCCTGTTTTGACCGCGCCTGCTATAATTTTTTCATGAGTGCTCCCGACCGTGCCAAGGATGCGGTGAAGATGAAATTGAGCATCTTTCTTCACAATCAAGCTGTCATAAATTGCACCAAGCGCCAACGATTTCTTGATTACGGTGCCACCCCTAATAATTGAAAAGAGCCGGTCCAGAATGTAATTTTCTTGAGTCGTGCGCTATTAACCGATTGCCAGCTGTTTCGCCTGCTGTCTCGTCATCCGCGTGAATTTGTTGGAATGCAATGTTGTGCCTAATGGATTCATCGAACGTGGTGAAAACGATTAAAGGTGTGGTCCAGACTGAGCATGGCAACTCTGAGAACAGGACAAATATGCAAACTGCTCTTTTTTCTTTTAGGGGGAGAAAGATAGTAGGGTTTTTCAGATTTTCGCAACTTTATTAACCTTCAGATAACAATGGACCTTTCAATTATAAAACTCTTAAAAGTTCATGAAAGTGATGCTTAATTAACGATGAATGTTCAGTAGACAAAAAACCTATTGAAGTATGCGTTTTGGGACGAAAGGGGAATTATTTTCGGTCGCCGCCAAGCGCCAATAGCAGCGCGGCACCTCATTGCTTTGCAGTATTGCTTCGCGATCGCGTCAACGGATTCCCGATGCCAAGCTAACAAAATTCAATATTGTGGTACTGTTTTTGCCAGTGGAATTCGTTTCAATCACCGATTTTTTTTAATGCTTTCTGTCAGCCTGAAGTGTCCCACAATGACAATTTTATGGTCTAAATCCTCTTATAGATGAGGATATCGTAACGCCTGTTTTAGATGAGATTGAGGAATATGAAAAAGATAAAGGCGGTAAGAAATAACAGACACTCGCATACCGATGATAGAGACACGACGATAAGATTTTTGGCCCATTTCCTTTGTGATGCTAGTAAAACCAGCATTATCTCTGAGGCTTTATGCAAAATGTTTAGTTTATCGTTCAAAAATACAACTGTATTTGTCTATAATTCGAAAAATTCAGGCAAATCAATCAAATTTCTGTATTTTTGGGTTGCCCCTTTTTCATACATTCAATTGTACAAAACTACAAGCATAGGTATCAATTCGTCAATCAATAAAGGAAAATAATTTGGAAATCAGCGCCAAAATATAGAAAAAACAATATCGACAAGGACAACAGAGATGTCGGCAGGCCTATGCCTGTAGGTATATGTCCAAAAATATCACCTTTTTCAGTTGAGAACATTTCAAACTCGAAGACCTTCAGTGTGAAGGCTGAAATTCAGTCTGAGTGATAGGATGCAATGAGCGAGTAATTCTATCTCGGAGGATTTCGACTTTTAATGGGGTTTTGAAAATTGAGTGAGGGAGCTTGTTCCAATCATCAGATGTTCTGTTGATAAAGGAAAATTTTCCAACATCTCTCTTGACGGGTGCAATCCTAACTTTGTACGGATGGTCATTGCGGGAAAAAAAGATGGGCAACTTGATATGTTCGATGCACTGTCCCCAACCTCCATAATTACTCAGAACCTGAAAAAAGGATAGAAGCCTCTGAACTCTCCTGCGTTCGGCAAGTGAGCTCCAACCCAATTTTTCAATCATGGCAGAAACACTACTTGTTCTCTTATAGTCTCCAACCACAAAATGCGCCGCTTTACGCTGAATTTTTTCCAAGGCTTTACAGTGCGATATTAGGTAGGGATCCCAGACTGGAGAAGCATACTCCATAATAGGGCGCACCATAGATAGATACGAAAGTTCTCGAATTTGCACAGGGCATTTCCTATAGTTTCTTTTTACAAAGTAAAGGGCTTTAGAGGCCTTGTTAGAAATCATATCAACATGACTTGCCCAGTCTAACTAGCAATTTAATTTGACACCCAGATAGACAATTTCATTGCAGGGGTGCAAGGGATGCCCATTCAGCGAGTACCCAATATCACACTCAGAGCGACTATTAGAAAATCGAATAAAGCATGACTTATTCTCATTTAGTTTCATAGACCACATGTTGCACCAATCAACGACAGCATTGAGGTCATTTTGCAGGGCATCACAATCTTCGTTGGACTTAATCTCCCTATAAACAAGACAATCATCTGCGAACTGCCTGACTGAAGACGTGATGCAATTCGGCAGGTCATTTACAAAAATAATAAACAGAAGGGGTCCCAATATGCTGCCTTGAGGTACGCCAGAAGTGACTGGCCTCGGGAGAGAATATTGGTCGTCCACCCTCACAACTTGGGTCATGATGAATCATGTTTCCTGCAAAGATGAGTCAGTGCCCAATTGTTATAATTCGAAAAATTCAGGCAAATCAATCATGTTTCCTGCAAAGATGAGTCAGTGCCCAATTGTTATAATTCGAAAAATTCAGGCAAATGAATCATGTTTCCTGCAAAGATGAGTCAGTGCCCAATTGTTATAATCCGAAAAATTCAGGCAAATGAATCATGTTTCCTGCAAAGATGAGTCAGTGCCCAATTGTTATAATTCGAAAAATTCAGGCAAATGAATTATGTTTCCTGCAAAGATTAGTCAGTGCCCAATTGTTATAATTCGAAAAATTCAGGCAAATGAATTATGTTTCCTGCAAAGATTAGTCAGTGCCCAATTGTTATAATTCGAAAAATTTAGGCAAATGAATTATGTTTCCTGCAAAAATGAGTCAGTGCCCAATTGTTATAATTCGAAAAATTCAGGCAAATGAATCATGTTTCCAGCAAAGATGAGTCAGTGCCCAATTGTTATAATTCGAAAAATTGAGGCAAATGAATCATGTTTCCTGCAAAGATGAGTCAGTGCCCTATTGTTCGTAGACCCCACATAATTTGTACGTAGCAAGTTTTTCCGGGTCGTTCTCCTCCTGAGCTCACGAATACGCCTCTGTGATCATCAGTTTCTTTTTTTATGAATTCAGGAGTGATTTAGTTTCCGAGCTAGCTGAAATACATATGTCTGAACTGAAGTTGCCTGCATACAGGGTAGCTCATAAAAGTTGGCCACAGGAATATTGTTAATATCCTGTTTTTCATTTGTGATCTGAAACTTTTTACCATATTCGAACTCATCAAAGCTATTTTCCGGATATTCTCTTCTACCAAATTTGGTTATGGAATTGGAAACTGCGATCAGCTGCAAATAATTTTTTATGTTTCGGAGGGTTTGCACTCCATTTGCGCTCAAGGGGGTGAACGAAGTTGCCCATTTTCTCACTCAGCCTAGCATTTGCCAAGCACTATACCATCTGTCAAATTTGATTAGAATTACACGCTGTGATCAGCTGCAAATCACCTTTTTGTTTCTGGGTGTTCTCACCCAATTTTCACTCTAAGGGGGTCACAAAATTCCGACTTCGGAACTCAACCAAGATATTTGCTAGGCACTACTCTTCTGACAAATTTGATTAAAACTTATTAAAAAAACAAATTTGATTAAAACTTATTAAAAAAAACAAATTAGATTAACGTTTAAGTCGTCTATGGATTTTGTGACCTTATCTCGTCTATGATGCCATATGGCATCACAACTTTTCAAGTCTGTCTCCTTCTGCAGCCTCATATTCAATTTTTGAAGTGTTTGGCACAACTCCTTTGAAGGCATGTTTACTTCCGATGACACGTTTATTGCAAGGACCTGTACAAAGTCTTCATTCTGAGAATCGGAGTTGTACAACCGAATTCGTAAAAAATGATGAGAGGCGGTCTCCTTTGTTGGCGTGTCAAAGAGAAGCCGACCTGTCAATCAAGGCGCGAATTGCCGACGATCCATCTTCACACTTCCGCCAACAACTTCCCAGAAATCCGATGAAAAATGTCATCAGATGCGGCCTGTCGGCGCCGTCAAAGGATTGAAAAAAAGTTTTCGAGATAAACGCACATTTATCTATTGATATTATTATTGTTTCCTACGTCGGCATGCCCTCTGTTTTTGACTTTGAACTTTTCCCGCCATTTTGGCATGGTCCCTGTATCTCGGGTAGGGATTGCTAAAGTGCCATTTTTTGAGTAACCGGCTGGAGATATCGAAAAAATAGGCCGGATTCCACCCTTTGGGTGGAATCCGGCCTAGCAGGGCTTGGAGTGACATACCCCCCAGGCTAAATTTGGCCTAGTACACTTTTTTCCCGCCCAAATATCGATTCTTTATGATGCCAAATGGCATCATAGACAGGACCCACCATTTCGGAGCAGCAGGCGAGCAAAAAACCCCAAAATTCACCCCAGATAAGCCTGCTGTTCGCATGTCAATTTGACAGGGTTACAGTTGACACTCAGCAATACAATCTGGTGGCGTTTTCGACAAGATGTCAAAGTAGGGTGTCATCCAAAAAAAAAAGACCTTTTTTAACATAATGCAGAGACGACATTCGGGTTGTTTTTTGTGATGCCATATGGCATCATAGACGAGATAAAGGTTTTAAAGTTAAAATTGATTAAAACTTGCCGCTGTGGTCGGCTGCAATAAACTTATTTGTTTCGGGTGTTTTGTATCCATGTTACACTCTAATGGCGTAACCGAAAATTCCCATCTTCGAACTCAACCAAGATAATTATTGGAAACGGCCTGCCTTCTAACAAATTTGGTTAAAATTGGATGCTGTGTTCAGCTGCAAAAAACTTTTTGACAGCGGCGAAATATGTGGCATTATTTTTAAAAATGTGCGGCTGAAAAAACACTATAATCTATATACCCTTATCTTGTATCTGAAGACAACCATAATCTTGTTATCTTAGAATGTACCTGTAATGGTCAGTATGCACACCTTGTGTGGACGAATTTCTCCTCAGAATTTTCTTAATGAGAGTCGAATTGTATTCACTACATCATGGTAAATAGAAGCGATTATAAATACAAAAAATAGGGAAAGATTGGTATTGCAGTCATGGATCACCTACCGTCGCCAGGAATTTTGAAGTCGGGGGCAAGGAAATACTCCGTGGGCAGCATAAGAAAAGGGACAACCTTTCCCGATAAAGCCCAACAGCAAATGGGAAAAAGTGCAAATGGGAAGGGCAAGTTTAATTACCAGATGTAGCAGTAAAAATAATCGGTGGGGCATTGTCCCATTGGCAATTCGAAACATCGCAAAATACTGATAGGCGATGCCGACTCACATTTTGGAAAATAAACAGTCAGTACATTTACCGTGGGGAGTTCAAGTCAGGATTAAAATTTGCTTCGGATTGCAAATTTTTGACCCTGCCCAGCCGCTTTTGAAAATGGTGAGGCAGGTGCAAACATTTGCTGCTGGAGCAAATTTTAATCCTGACTTGAACTCCCCACGGTTAATGTATTTGCAGAAACTGTATCTGAAATGGATTCTTAACTGCCGAAATGGGCTTTTTCCTGGACATGAGGAGCAACTATACCGCACGACCGAACGCAACAATTTGTATAGGCCTAGAGTTAGATAACTGGTAATCTTGATGCTTATATTCGAACTTCGCGCTAACAATTTATTACCGTGGAACAAACCAGCGTTTCAACAAAGAAAAAGATAGGGATATTCATTCAATAAAAAGTTCACGATACCTGGGAAAAATGTATATATTCTTGCTAACTTCTAAATTGCAACTGTGTGTATTTCAGGTTGAGAGCATTGCTTACAATTCCAAAATCAGAGACACCACCCTACTTGTCTTGTTGCAGAATCACCGAGACTGACAGAACTGAAATCACTAATTGCGGAACCTGAGGCCTTCACCACACCACTGGAGAGGAACAGTAAGCCATCAAAAGACAAATATTTATTCTAGCAAAGGACGAAGAAGTTGGCAAATCTAATTTTAACAAGCGTAGTCGGCATTTTAGATAGCAGAATCAGTATTTGAACTGACAATTCTTCAACTTTCAGTTGCTGATATCTGATGACAGTTGGATTTCGTTGTAGGATGGATTCTTAGTTTCTGTAGTACGTCACCTCATGTGAGGTGCTGAACAGTAAAGAAAAATTTTGAATTAAAGCAAAGTTATTGCGGAGTTGAGATCCTTCAACACATTCAACGACGAAGCTGTAACACACACAACTCATTTTTATCAATCTAGAAAAAGCTATAACCGACGCTAGTGTTCGACGAAAAATTAATTGTTGTGTTTGATTGCCTGAAGACCCATAAAGAAACGCTGCACGTACGTGTAGCATGTTCCCACAAGATATCCATATTTCTCGATAATCAGAAAGCAATTGTATATTGATCATTTTGGTACGCCACAATATTCCAAAGTATCGTAGCCAGTCAAAGGATGGAATTGAAATTTCGGCGTTAGAGTGCTAGAATATAATGGTTGAACTGCGGTTTTTGTTCACTGTAAACACCAGAGGGGTATACGAATACAGCCGGTGATATATGAATTGCATGGATCACATTATTTATTTAACAACATTCCTTTAATGCTGCAGGTATTAGAGAAACTTCTCTTCGCCCAATTCAATCATTAAATTTTAATTTAAGCGTTAAAATAAGTGCAATCGTTAAAATCGGTTAAAATTTAAACGCCTGACCATTGTAAGTTAGGGGCTTCCATGATGTGAATATGGTTGATATCTCTATGTAAATATGCACACGTAAGACAAATACTGCAGATTATCATAAAGATCGACGATTTATTTCAACTTATACAACCGAAGAGTTTACTTTATTATGCAGAGAGAAAAGCAGATATTGTGAAGATCTTGATGGAGTCGATGAAGAACGATAAATATTCTTTGCCGGAGGCGTTTTGTAAGTTATTTTTTGCAAAAAAAAGCACTTTCTCTTGTACGTATATCTGACTAAATCTCGTGTTCGTTCGAAACTGAGTGGCATACATAATCGGTCGTATCAAAAAACATGAGTCTCGGGACTTTCAGTAGCGTTTAACTGCGATTGGTTTCAAAAAAGTTTCGAAAATCGATGTTTTCTTGTGTGTGTTTCACGTCACAATTCTGATCCGCATAAGTGCGACTTGTTTTCTCCGCGTATCATTAGCATACTTTAGTGCATTTCAAAAATACTGCAAAAAATGGCAGTGTTCATTTCGTTAATGTGTGGAAGAGTGGTAGAATCTTCAGCAATGAAAAAAGATCTTGTCCATTGTTTAAATCCTTAGGAACATGTATTTATTCCTACTTTCCACGACCATATTATGAGCATGTCGAGAAAAATTTGTCATTCGACAGAACACAATCTGCATGTCTTGCAGTTGGGCCGTAAGTGGAATGCCATGCATGCATCCGGCATGGAAAGAGAAAAACACTAGCTGCTGAAACGGCTTAAAAACAACAACGGCTGAAACTGCGAGAACTCAAGTTGCACCGCAGTGAAATCAGCTCGCAAATAGACCTAAATCCAGAACCGTCCTGTGGTGACCGAATGGGCTCAAAGCAAAACAAGACCAGCACCAAACATCGACATGCAAAATGGGTCTTCTTAATGAGCTTAAAACATCAGCAGATACCACAAGCAATCAAATATAGGCGTGCACCCTAACATCCCGCAATATGAGAATGTTTTTCGTTTAAATTTCTTTTGGTGTGTTTTTTCTGGATCCTAAAATCGACTCGCCCTAAAACACATCTTCATGCTTAGATATAATCATGTGATTGAAAACCAGTAGAAAAGTGGTAGAATTGATCGGTGTCATATTTCGTTGCGTGTTATGAAGTGTGTCCCTCTTTGGATTTTATTTATTGTTTGCATCCAAGCATTTCCATAACTGAAGTCCCTCACTCGTGCAGACGAAATAGGCAACCATGATCTAAACTAGTTACTGACATGTCACATTATCGACCTGTTTGCATCTTAAAACGACCACCTTTGTTATCCAAGGTGCCCTAAACAAAATTCCACAGCAATTTCTGTGAAAAGTTAAAAATCCCTTCTGCGATCGGGAGTGCACAAAAAACTTCCCATTTTGGGCTGTAATTTGGTTTGCTAGTGTAACATGAAAACTCGCTGCGGCTTGTCTCGGGTGCATACAAGGAACTGACTATGACGGATCCCAAGTTGCTCGTTGGTGAAAAGTGAAAACAATTCCTGCAGCTTTCCTGGGGTGTATTCGTACATGATGTTCCCCATCGCAGGCTCTTGATTGGTTATAAAACATGGCAACAGGCAAAAACACCCAAAAAGCCCATTAATTATGAAACAGTCAGGCAACGGCTTCGCTCAAATTTATACCGAGACTTGCAAAATCTCACTCAGGTGAGTTGCGTGAGGCCTAAGGGGACTTATGACCGACTGAAAGGAATCCAAACTTTTCCGTTAAGAAGAACTGAGATGGGAAGATCCTATTGAGCTCCGAATTTGTTTGAAAAGTACTTGCAAAATGGTCGATGAATTTAATAGAATGATGCCATTCCACTTTTCGATGAAAGCCTGTTGAAAATGGACGTTAGAAAAATAGACGAAATTTCTTTGCAGTTCATAATGCTCAAGCACGCGGACGATGCGTGCAAAAAGCAAAATGAGAAGACCACAATACGAGAAAATTAATCCGAAAAGCAAGGCATGGAAAACGCTGCAGTGGAAAAGTCATGATAAAATGTGTTTAATATCGCTGGAAAACATGTGACTTGGCATTGTTTGGGGAAAGTGTGCGTATCCGTGGTTCTTCTTCTCAATTGGTTTATCGCATAAGCATCCCCTCCTGACTGTAAGGAAGATTTGCAACACCAGGATGATTTGCAAAAATGGATATGGTCTGTCGGAATTCCTAATAATGAATTTCAGTTGTTCTCGACGAGAAACAGTATAATTGTGAGGTTTTTGAGATGATTGGATTGGCCTTGCTGATTTTAAATACGAATAGCTACGAATACACAGAGTAGCCGAGTATCCATTTGGTCCTGGTCTAATGGGAATGCTTAGTGAAAACAATAATGATTCGGCGAAAAACCAAAGAATCACAATGAGCGGGAGGCAGACATCGGTTAACTGTTCATCTTGAGATGCAAGAATTTTAGCTGTTCTCTTTTTAAACAACATGCGAATGAACGAGAATTCAATTCTGATGGGGTCGTGTCCAAAAGTACCAAAATGAAAACGAAAACGAAAACGAAAATGTTCAACAAACCGGAAGAAAAATGCAAGGGCCTCGTTAGCGATAGGACGCTCTTCAGTTTAATCCAGGGTTGGGTGAACTTTCACCTAAATACTAGAGTTTTCTCGAATTAGGATCGGTGGAGAATCCTAGGACTGTTGTAAAGCCAGTCTAACTGTAACAGCTTTCAATTTGGCGCGTACTTACGGAGACAAACCGCCCCAAACAAAGTTTGGAAAGAAATTCGGACGCCATGACCAAAAGTAAAAAAACGAAAACACGGGTAAGATATCACATGTTTTGGCTAGAACAGAAAAAAGGGAGAATTGAGTTCACTCAACGGGAAAGGGATTTATTAAAACGGAAACCAGAAATCAAAACTGGCTATTTTGTTAGAAAATGTTCAACAAACCGGAAGAAAAATGCATAGTTAACGATTGGACGCCCTTCAGTTTAATCCTGGGTGGTGAATTTTCACTTAAATACGAGTACCACAATTTCGACTTAGGATTGGTAGAGAATCCTAGGACTGTTCTAAAGCCATGGAGTACTCTAAGAGCTTTCAATTTGGCGCGACAAACCGCCCTAAACAAAGTACGTATATGGAAAGAAATTCGGATGCCGCGTACCAACTAGAATGGTTCCATATTAGATCGGTCTAAGTCGAATTCCGGGTTAATCAAGTTGAGTCGGAGAAACACATCCATTACGATCTGAAAATTCTGAAACACCGCAAATCTGCCCAAAATGAAAAGATAATCCAGCTTCAATTTCCTCCTCCCCACGTTCCACGAGTTACAAGCTAGATATTCTGTTAATAACATCTTTGCTTTCCACGCGCCTCGCCAGAGAAAACAACCCCGTGGCATAAAAGGTAGAACATTGAATGTGGCCAATGGTAGCGCGTGAATACAATGTATGGAACAGCTTTTGAATTTACAAAAGATCTGCGACGGCAACAAAGTGGTAATTACACTACCTAAGTTCCAGAACTATCACCATCAGCATAGCCAATTATAGCGTAAAAACTTCAGCACAAACACGTATATCCTCGTGACATCGGCTATTTTGAATTGAGTAGCGTTGGGCCTTTCGGTACCACCATCATAGATGCAGGCAACAGGGCGGTCGAGAGCAAAACGCAAAATTAAATTGGTTGATGGAAGACGCGTCGCTAGGTTTCTCACACATCAGCATGGATGATCGGACCAACGTGGCTATTGGACCAACGTGGCTATTGTCTCGCACAGCACTCCCATCTGGTCTCACCATGCACCAAGCGTACACAGAACAAAACCTACCATTACATTCTCGTTGCCAAACTCGGCCGTTAATTTCAATGGAGATTCATCTTTCCACACGTTCTCATATTTTGAATTGAAGACCGATAACAATCCCATGGTGAACAGCTTTTGCCGTAAAAAACCCTTCTGTGACTGATTTTTTTAAATGTTTTCAGGCGACGCAATTAACGGGACAACCGATAATTTGTCATCAAGTGCTGATGAAAGTTTGTGAATTTTAGCGAATCGAAATTTTTCTAGTTCACAATATAAATGGGAGGTGTCGAAATGTGGGGCATCATAATCTTATATGTTCTGCATTATGACAATCAATTCCTATACGTTGTAATTTTTTTCGTTTCTTTTTTCAAGTATCGGTAATTTTTTCAAGTAAGGTAATCGGTAATTTTTTTGTATGCAGGTATTATAGAGTTCACGATCAACATGTCTTGAGAGTTATAAATTAAA
>JASGXE010014044.1:0-11196 GCA_030068105.1 Sinentomon sp. SZTP_YWyxl | reverse complement strand
ATTTAATTTTGGAATTTTGAGAATTTTGATAATTATGATTTTTTTCGGAATTTTGGGAATTTTGAGAATTTTGAGAATTTTGAGAATTTTGAGAATTTTGAGAATTTTAAGTATTTTTAAGAATTTTGAGAATTTTGAGTATTTTGGCGTGCAGGAATAAGGTGCCATTTGAAGCAATGACAGCATGCACGACAAAACATCATACCATCCGTGTAAGGCGTGAAATCGCATCAAGCCCTGTTGAAATTGAATATCCCCTGAATTTGTCAGACCTTTGCATTTTTTTCCATTTTAAAAAGGTTCTGGCGGACTTCCCCGCTAAGGTGAAGCTATTTTTGTCAGGTTTTCTTAAGGGGGAAGACGCCGGGCAGCAACGGTTGCAGATGAATGGTCTCGGGGCAGAGCCCCAAGTAATTGCGGTCTGAGACAAAACTCCAGCGGGTTTCAAAGGGTCAGAGCCCCAAGTGGGGATATTTGGTGTTTCACCCCCCCCCCAGAAACTAAAGAAAGTTTGCAATTTGGGATCATTTGAAGTGCAATAGTCGTGTTCTGGAGTCAAATTTCCCACCAGGGCGAGCCAAAAGCACATGCGAGAGGGACAAGCGCCCCGTGCCCCCCGAAATGACGCTCATGTATGCTCTATCATAAGAGTTCTCATGAGTGGTTCAAGTCCAGCATTTTTATAATTTTGTCCACCAAAGGCACCAGTTCCAGCTCTACTGCCAATTTCGGTAACAGTTCGGAATACCTGCCGACATTGAACTGAACGAGTTATCACCATTGCTCTCTGATATGCTCAAAGCTAACTAAACCTAACATAACCTGACCTAACCTAACCTGTCCTAACACACCTGTCCTAACCTATCCTACCCTACCTACATCGTCCTCATCTTCCTATCTTATTTTGGCTACTTGGGCGTGTGTGAAAACGCGTCCAGTTCAGCTTTTTCCAGATGTCGGCAGGTATTCCTAACTGCAACCCCAATTTCAAAACCAACCTCGTGTCTCAACAGTTCTCATGAGTAGTTCAAGCGCAGTTTTTGAAATTTTCTTCACCAACGGCACCAGTTCCAACTCCACGGCTGACTTCAAAACCAAACTCGTATCTTAACAGTTCTCTTGAGAAGTTCAAGCCCATCATTTGTTTAAAATTTTACACTAGAGGCACCAGTTCCAACTCCACGGCCAACTTCAAAACCAACCTTGGAACCATCTCAACAGTTTTAATGAGTGGTGCAAACCCTGCATTTTTCATTTTTATATCTACACCAATGTAACAGTTCCAGTTCCACAGCCAACTTCAAAAACAAGCTCATGTCTCAACAGTTCTCATGAGTAGTTCAAGCCCATCATTTTTTTTTAATTTTATACACCAAAGGCTCCAATTCCAAATCCACGGCCAACTTCAAAACCAAACTTGGAATCATTTCAATAGTTCTCACGAGTGGTTCAAGACCAGCATTTTTTTTAATTTTATATCCACACCAAAGGTACCAGTTCCAGCTCTACGGCTAACTTCAAAACCAACCTCGGAACCATACCAACAAGCTGTTACGATAATATTACGATGGCGGCCACGTCAAAAGCGCTGGAAACTGCCTCAGAGCTGAAGAAGACCGCCAATCTGGTTGACCTCGCTTCATGTTTGCCACCTGACCTCAGGCACCTGCTGCGACCTGCTGCATCAACGACGGTCACCGGCTCGACGACCTCACCTGCTTACCTCGGAAACATTTCAAACATCAATGCAAATGTGAGTTTGTTCTCATCATTCTGTTTTTGTGCTGATGTTTAAGATGCGGTAAGCCAAAATGCAAACCAGCAGATAAACGCCTAATAAACGAAAATTCATTAACGTTCATAAACGTTCATCAGAGTCTGATGAAACTCTCATCGCATATTTGATCAATGTTTGATGAAGTTTGACGAATATATTTTGTCACGGTTTATCAATTTATCAAACTTGATGAAACTCTCATCACATATTTGATCAACCTCAAAAGTTGATCAATGTTTGATGAACTTTGCTGAACTTTGACGGAATTTGTCAAAGTTTGTCAAACATAATGAAACTCTCATCACATATTTGATCAACCTCAAAAGTTGATCGATGTTTGATGAACTATGATTGAATATAGTTTGTTAAGGTTTATCAAACTTGATGAAACTCTCATCACAGATTTCATCAACCTCAAAAGTTGATCAATGTTTGATAAACTTTTGACGGAATAGTTTGCCGAGGTTTGTCAAACTTGATAAACGTTGATCAAAGTCAAAAGTCCAAAGTTCATCAAGATCAACCGCACGCGTGCGGTTATGATCTCGAAAACAGGGTGGACTCCAATTCAAGTAGGCTAGATGGGATAAGTATGGGCAAATGCAGCTACTCCTTTACAATCCAGCAGGTACATTTGGTGTGACCAACTTCCGGGACGTGATTTGCTGTTCTTTTCGTTATTTCTTTATTGAAGCCAACCAAATATAACGCAGCAGACTCAATGCCAACTGCTTGTTGTCAACCTACTTAATGGTGTCCGCCTCTGGTGTCTTGTCAACCTTACGTCGTATCTGCCTCACTGATTGAAAAAAGTCACCGAAAATTGAGTGAATTTGAAATTGGAAATTGACGCAAATGCTCTTTGAGCCTGGTCAGTTTGTCAGCAGCGCATACCGCGTGTTTTGCACCGGTTACCATCATAACACCGAAGTCAACAACGTTGGGCCAGGACAGTACCTACATGGATGGGAGACCACCCTTGCACCCCAGGTTGTGCTGCTGAAAGGGGTATTAGTGGCCAAGTCCTTCGTCTCCATCGGATGGGACTTAAACAGGAGGTCCCGTGTGCTGCATCACAGTGCTCGCAGGCTATGCCGACTTCTGGGGCCAAGATAGAGGCCTGGCAGGTAACAGTAAACAGAAGCCACACAATTTCCAAAAGTGCCGTCCGGTCATCCTGCGGCCGGTTGGCAACAGCCGGAAAACTGGTGGCGCGGATGGTTATGGATCCGGCCTGGAGCGGTGGGGGTGCTGGAGCAGTTGCACTGACCAGTGTATGCCGGTACCCCCGCCGATATCCCAGTTGCTCACAGTAACACTTCGCGAAATAAAATTCCCCGTGCCACGTGCCATGCCCATAAGGCTTTTGAAGGTGTTACTAAAAATCTGGATTTGAAGCTGGTTTAGGTCAGTATTGATTTTGTGCTTTAATCTTCCTTGTTCCTCATACAAAAGTTGCCAACGTCGATAAGTAAGCTCAAAGAGGAACTCTACAACGAGTTGAGAAGCAAAGACATATCGAAGCAACAGGGACCATTCTCAGCCTCATCGCTGTTGAACAACAGAACGGATAGGACCAGGATATTGAAGGAGTTGGAGAGAGAGGGTAGGTGGAAGAGAGATCTCATATCAACAGGACCAACTTCAATAACAACAACCACAGCAGCAAAGGAGTGTCTCAAGAGGTCAGAACTCAGAAGATATCAATTTGTTCGCGTCTGTGTCGAAATAGATAATTTCTTCAAACTGGCCAAACTGGCTTCTTGAGTGCCGATGTCAACACAATTCTATTCTACTAGATTTGACAAAAGCATTTGTTCTGGCTCTGTCCCGCACCGCTGCCTTCTTGATAGGATCACAGTCATATGTTTACCTTGAACAATTGTCGCTCTTCTGAAGTCATGCATGTTTTGCAACCAATCGTCCAGGAGTAAAATATGGTTCAAGTTTTTCCGTTCCTGTCACTTCTGGTGTCCTTCAAGGCAGTGTTATGTGCCCACCGACCTTGATATTTTAAATGGCATTGTTCAAAAAGTTAAACATTCAATTGACTGTTTGCTTACTGAATAAGTTGTTTTTCTGCGAGAGGTAAGCCCACAACAAATTATGAAAAATCTACAGGTCACTTGAACTACCGACGCGGCAGGTGCAGAAAATCTGGCCAAAATGGGATGTTAAAACGGCAAAGCATGTTGGCAAAGCAAAAAGATTATCAATGGAGGGAAATGCCACAGTGTTTGGTTTGAAAAATCTTCTTTGTGAATTCCAATGTCTTCGCCACCAACATTTCTACAGACTCTCGTCATTCCTGACCACCGTCTGCGCCCAGGCACCCACCTGTCATGGAAATTTGTGAGCTGGTGTCGTCACCATATGCTTTCGTTTCCATATTTTCAGCCTAGTGCCTGGTAAGTACGGATCAGACATTGACCATTCCAGCCTGCAGCAGAGACTTGGTGGCATAGGTCAGAAGACCTCTCTTGGCAGCAGTACCAGAATGAGTTCAAGCAGGAGCATAGAAAGTCGACTGAAAGAGCCTGTTGCAATGAGACGTGGTTATCAAAGGCAAATGTCTGACCCAAGGATCAGGGAAACGTTCTCCGACTTCGAAGCCGAACTTCACTCTGTAAGCCATATCATGTTTTCGTCATATATCAGTCATGTTTTCAGAAATGTTTTCAGGCCTTCAGTCAGATTTTCAGTCAACCTTTCAGATTTTGGTCATGTTTTCAGCCGGTTTCAGTTTTGATTTTGGTCTTTTTCAGTCATGTTTTCAGCCATGGTTTCAGTCGTGTTTTCAGCCATGTTTTCAGCCATGGTTTCAGTTTTGATTTTGGTCTTTTTCAGTCCGTTAAAGTCTTGTTTTCAGCCATGTTTTCACTCGTGTTTAGCCATGTTTTCAGTGATATTTTGAGGCATGTTTTCTGTCTTGTTTTCAGTCGATTTTTCAGTTTTCTTTTCAGCCATGTTTTCAGTCATGTTTTCGCAAATGAGCAAAACTTGTCTTCGAAAAAGAAACATAAATCAGCTAAACTAATCTTCAAAAAATAGCACAAATGGGCAAACATTGTCTTCTTTAATAAGCAATCTAATAAACCCAAATGGTACATCTTTAACATTTAATACAAATAAGATTAACTGGTCTTCAAAATTCAACAGAAATGGGCTAAACTGGTCTTCAAAAATAATCACAAATGGAGTAAACTGGTCTTCGAATGATAAACACAAATGGGCTGGTCTTCAAAAAATAAACTCAAACGGGATAAACTGATATAAAACAAATAAACACAAACGGGCCAAACTGGTATTCGAAAAATGAACACAAATGGCTAAACTGGCTTTTTGCTTTGACGAACCAATTCCTGCCAATTCATTTCAGAATCTGCGAAAATCTCCAACTTTGGTGAAGTCATCGCACTACGGACCATACGGTTACGAATCTGTGCTGTCCGCTGGTGACGTCACAAGCAGAAGGCTGCAGGGCATCCGTTCCAATCCTCAAAGCTTCTCATTGGATGATGTCGACTATGACGTAGATCTCAAATACGGAAACACTGCGGCACGGTGGGGCGATCCATCACAGTCGTATTTAGCTTCGTACGCTGCCGCCGGCGGCGCCCTCAGGGAGGCAACGATATCTAATTTCCAGAGCGAAGATTTCGGTGACAGGATCATGTAAGTTTATGCAACAGCACATTATACGGGTGTGGCAGTAGGTACAGTGGCGGCGGAATTAAGGCTGTCGAGCCTTTTCTGTCCTTGAGGCATTGCTTAGACCACCTTAAAGCGGTATGCGCGGCGACGGAATTCATGTACTCATACGTGTAAAAATTGTGACCATTCCGATTTTGGAAAACATTCTATGCTGCAGAAATTAAAGATCCTCTTTTGTAACCGAGGTCAAAATCTGACACCTCTAGAAAGCTTTGTTGCAATCCAGTGCTTTAATTTCTGCCGCCTGCATAAGAATAAAAAGAGAGAAAAAAAGTTTTGGAGGCAACAGTTAAATGGGAAAAACACGTGTGGGTACTTTAATTCCGCTGCCACTATACTCATACGTGTAAAAAATTGCGACCGTTCAGATTTTGACTAAAATTCTATGCTGCAGAAATTAAAGACAGTCTTTTGTAAGGTCAAAATATGGTATCTACAGAAAGCTCTGCTGAAACCTGGCGCTTTAATTTCTACAGCCTGCTTAAGAGTAAAAAGAAAGAGAGAAAAAATCCAGAGGCAAGAGTGGGAAAACGATGTTTGGGTGCACAAATCCGCCATCACGAAACAGGCGTTTCTTTTTAACATTTATCCTAATTCATTTAGCTACCTGAGGCAGACAAGCGATGACGGACCAGGAGGAGCACAGATCGATGCCTGGCGAGAACGCATGAAACGAAGAGACTACCATCTCCACCAACAAAACCACCAGCCGCCTCTCAGTTCAAGTTACCACGAAGAACCATATGGTTATGGTTATGGTTACGATGGAGGAGGTGGAGGAGGTCGTGGTCAGTATGGTGCTGGTGGGGTGGTAATGGGTGGTAGGGCTGGTGGGAAATCACACTCGTGGCATCCTTCACCAACCATATCGGAGGATGAGAATGATCTCAGCAATGAGACATTGTCGAGGAAAAAGAAAAAGGACAAAATAAAGGTGAGTGAATTCAAAAACTTAAGACTTTCGGCCGTTTTCTCCATTGCAAGTTACCATCAGGTTCAACTCAACAGAGCCAATTCAACAGACGGATGCATCTTTCAATGCAACAATGGAAAAGGAATAAGCGATGTGCATAGAAATAGATTTTTCAAGCACAAATCCATCCGATGAATTGGCTATTGAGTTGAACCTCAGGGTGAGTTGCAATGTGGAACACGGCCGTTTTTATAAGACCAACACACTTCGGACAGATACACGTAAATTTAAACCTTCATCCGATTTCTGGTCCATAAACTCCAGGTTTACGGACCAAGACGCATCTTCGTTGAGTTTTGGTCAGTGACCCTTATTGACTGAAATGGGTTTCAAGTCAAGTCGGTAACAGTTCGGAATACCTGCCGACATTGAACTGAACGAGTTTTTACCATTGCTCTGTGATATACTTAAAGCTAACTAAACCTAACCTAACCTGACCAAACCCAACATAACCTATCCTAACACACCTATCCTGACCTATCCTATCCTACCTACCTCGTCCTCATCTTCCTATCTCATTTTGGCTGCTTGAGCGTGTGTGAAAACTCGTCCAGTTCAGCTTTTTTCAGATGTCGGCAGGTATTCCGAACTGCAACCGTCAAGCCTGCTGTGTCATGAGAGTGTAGCATTCTTGTTGGGTAGCATTCTTCGAACACGTCTCACTACCTCCGGTTGAACAAACAGACAAATCACAGAAGAGGAGAGGAAAGTTAACCGAAGCAATGCGATACGAACTGTCATGTTGCCATGACAACGAGGAATGGTTGGGGTTTTGAAGTTTCCCAGCATGGCGAATCGAGCCGTTGCGATGACAACGAGGAGATCTGTGGTTTTAAAGAAAACAGCTTTGCGACTCATTGCCATGGCAACGAGGAGTGCTGCGGTTTTGAATAACCTAAACCAGCGTTGCGATTCGAACTGTTGCCATGACAACGACAAGTGCTGCGGTTTTGAAGTTTAACAGCATTGCAACTTCAGCTGTTGCCATGACAACGGTGAGCGCTGCGGTGGTGGAGTTAATCAGCGTTCCCATTCAAGCTGTTGCCATGACAACGAGGGATTCTGATGTTTAAAAAAGTCAATCAAAATTGCGACTCGAGCTGTTGCCATGACAACGAGGGGTGCTGCGGTTTTGAATCTTTTCACGATTCTGCCTCTTCCGGCACGATTGGTTTGCATCTGGAGTGAGAGCAGACGGGCCTGCCCTCATTTTTGTGCACTTTCTAAATTTATGCGCACTTTCTAAATTTGTCCTTATTTTCTGTTTAGGCAGAAATATCAAGAAGGCGTATGCAGATCGAGGAGAACGCCCGCTTACACGAGGAATTACTTCGCCTAGCCCAGCTGAGGGAATCCGCCGAATTGGGCCTACTCGTCGGACCACAACCGCAACTGCAACCGCCCCCTCTCCCTCCCCTGCCGAGCTCAGCCGACGCGCTTCTCGCCGAGAGGTACCGGAAGTTGGACGGTCCGGAGATGATGACGTCAGCAACTCAGCCGTCCAGCATACTTAAATCAGTTGACGAGATACTGAATGAGCGGAACTACCAAAACAGCTACGACGTTTACTACCCGGCGAAGACTAACAGTTACGGTTATGCGGACAGTGATTATGATTACAGCGGGTACGGATATTACGACACCTGGCCTGGTAAGTACAGTTACCCGACGAGAAATATATCCACCGCAAGATATGGGTACAGCGAAGAGGATGAGAGTATCGAACGGATCGCGTCGACATTTCGCAGTGACGACTACACGAGTCGAGTCTACCAACGCCTTGCCGACTTGTCGCCCGTTCAGACGGAGGTCGACAGCATGAGTGACTTCACCCCGGCGATGCCACTGCTCCAGGATATCCCCCGCTCAAGGAAATTGCTGAAGAATCTCGGGGGTAGTGAAGGTAGGTCAGCAAACCACAGGCGCCACCAGCAGCCCTCCGGACGTCAACACGAACAATACAGTAGAAGTCGGCATTTGACCGGTCAACAGGCTGAAGGATACCCCGTGATGGAGTTGACCACTGGATCAAGATACATGAAATAAACGCTGAAAGTCTTAAAGGGTCACACTATGGGGTATCCTTAATTGATCTAGCGGTTGGAACGCCTTCATATAACTTTATTCGTGTCTTGAATTTCTGGAAAATACTTCATTGAAACAACCGTTGAACCACTGACAGAAGTTGAAGTTGTTGAGGAACGTTGGGATCAGATTATGATGTCTGTCAAGACCAATGAGCTATATTTAATGGAGAGCCATCTCCATGTGAAAGACGTTTTAGGATGGGCGGTCATTAGAAGGGCACATACTTGTAAGGAAGGTGCGGAGTCGTCGCTCCAAGCTGGGATTTGATTGGAAAGCTCTTGGTTGAACTTTGCAATCAGCAGCACCATGTGGATACGCCAACTTCGGGGATGTTTTCCGGGCTTACCTAATAGGCGGACTCCAACCAGTATGTTGACAACAAGGAGTAGATAGTGAGGGTGAAGGGTTATAGGTCAGGTTTGGTTGGCTTTAATTTATAAAAAAGGAAAAGGCAAAACTTAAATCACGTCTCGGTAGTTGGTCACACCAAATGTACCATGCAGCTGTTGATTGTGAGGTCCTTTAGGTTGATTGTGAGGTCCTTTGGGAAAAGCGTAATGAATCGTTGCGATTATTTCCCAACGAATCAAGCTGCGTTTTTTGTTTTTGGTAGCCGAATAGAAGAAGATTCAGTCTTACCGCAGCCGAAAAAAGGTTGGGAATTTTCCCTTGGTGTATCCAAATTTTCTGGGTCAAAACTGGATCAGAATCTGAGCCGAAAACTGGTCACTACAATAGAAACGTCCCGTTTAAAAACTGGAACCGTTTGATGATATTTTTATGCTGGCAGCAAAGAAGGCATTGATTTCGCAACCCACTTGTCGATACAGTTTTCACCAGAGCCTCACCAATGATGGCAATCAGTGCGTTCTCAAAATCCCCATAACGGCTCAAAATCCCCATATCGGCTGGAAATTGGTTGGTGTAAAATATTGGTCTGCATTCCCCATTGCAACAACTCACCCGCAGGTTCAACTCAACAGAGCCATTTCAACAGACTGATGCATCTTTCAATGCAGCAATGGAAATGGAATGTGTTGTGATGCATAGAAATGAAATTTCCACAACACAAATCCACCCACTGAATTGACTATTTATTTGAACCTGTGTGTGACAATAATTTGGGAATACGACCGGTAAACTTCGCTTGCATTTCCTCTGGGAATGGAATTACGTACCTACCTAAATACCTGTTAACTACCATTTAAGAGAATATTTTTGCTTAAAATACCACAGCCAGTTTCTCGTAAGAGCTATATGGGAAGCTTTGAGCACAACGTTCCATGGCCGAGAACGACACGAAATATTTGACTCCGGCGACAACTGCTTGTATCCAATATCCGACCTTTGACCTTTACCGCTCTTAGTTTGCAGTGATTTTCATATCATCATGTCAGGAAACTGTACACTACACTGCTAAAATCCAGTCTACAAATTGCGGAGGAAATATATTTGCATCAATATGAATGTAAAATATCGTTTGGTCGTTAGACAGTTTGCGCCATCTTTTTGTCGACATTTTCAACTGATTTCTGAAACACCAAAAATAATTTTTAGATAATTTGGATGCTTTAGAGTTGCTTTTGACAGTGCCTTAATTATTAATATTATTGTTAAATTGCTCTCAAAACTCATTTGTTTTGTTATAAATGTGTTGTTGGTTGGAAAATTATATATTTTTAGTTCCTACGGGTCCGGTGACAGGGATAGAAGGACTGAGGCAGGATTGGACCGAGGTAGAATTGGACTGAGGTAGAATTGGACTGTGGCAGAATTGGACCGAAGCAGAAATGGACTGGGGCAGAATTGGACTGAGGTGGAATTGGACTGGGGCAGAATTGGACTGAGGTAGGATTGGACTGAGGTAGAATTGGGCTCAGGTAGAATAGGACTGGGTAGAACTGGACTGAAGAAAAATTGGACTGAGGCTGAATTGGACTGAGGTAGAATTGGACTGAGGTAGAATTGGACTGAGGAAGAATTGGACTGAGGTAGAATTGGACTGAGGTAGAATTGGACTGAGGTAGAATTGGACTGAGGCAGAATTTTTCAATTTTTAGGCGGATTTTTCCATTTCTCCGGGTTAATGTTGGTTAGATTAGGATAGGTTAGGACAGGTAGGTACAACCTACCTGCCTCCGTGCCAAAATTCCCTCCAAAAATCTCGTTAGTACACTTCTGTATCTCTACTTCTGCCTCAGTCCACTCATTCTTCCTCAGTCCCCTGATCCTTCCTGCGTTCTTCGGTAGCCGTTGCAATCAGCATCTATACCTCATTCCACTTGAAGATATGAGCTAAGAATGCTCCCAAGTGTGCTCGGAGTCAATTCAGAATTCTTTCAACAATGAAAACTCGGTCGAAAACTTCATTCTCGGCATAGAAATTAAAGTTTTTCTGTGTATTTAAATGGAAGAGTGTGAAGCATTCTCAGCTCATATCTTCAAGCGGAATGAAGAGTAGATGTCCAAGAGCATGAGAATGACATGATAAGGAAGTTGAAAAGGGCATGAAAATCACGCACTTGCTTTGGAAATGGCATTTCGCCGTTTTGTGTGCCAAAATGAATACACCCGGCTTCGTATGAAAAATTCTTACCATGCAGCCGTGCTTCTCGTTACAAGCACTTACCAGGCCACGCTTCAT
>JASGXE010014043.1:0-20369 GCA_030068105.1 Sinentomon sp. SZTP_YWyxl | reverse complement strand
CGCAGCCACAGCTACACGTACAGCAGCTTCAGACGAATGCAATAGCGGCAGGAGAATCGAGGCGTGGCGAGTCTGGTAACTGCAACTCAACTCAGACGACGAGATCGAGTTTCTTTGTACCCAAGAATTTCATCGCGAAATTTGTTTCGGAAGTGCAAATATTGCAGAACTATAAGGAAAAGTTGAGCTGGCCGAGCGGCAACCAAAGAAGGTCGCAAACCTTGACGACCAGAGAAAAACATCCAGACTGAACTACATAATGAATTAAGTGCAAAAATGCTTAAAATGACAAATACTGACGTCATACAGGGTGGGGGCTCAAAAGGGACATGTCCGCACGTGAAAGGTAGTCACCTATCTAGGAAGTTCGGTTTAAAATGTAACTACCGAAGAACAATTTGTTATAGGGATTTCCTACGCCAATTTTTCCAAATGCATCGAACAACGAACGACTGACTGGAAAGTAAAAAAGATTCAGAATTCTCTGTTGCGTTGAAAAGAATACATGTCAAGGGGTGCGATGAATAAGAATTCTACTTGACCACCCGGATGTGGAGGTGTGTTCAAAAAGTAATGTAGGTAGACTTTTGTGCAGTGGTTCTGTTGTCTGATCCCTGCTGGCTTCGTGTTCGGATATCCCTTTTACGCACAACCTCACACCTTTTCCTTCCCCATCATTTATTCATGGCAGGCAGATTTTTTCAACGAGATGGAGGCATTTCCCGCAGTCCTGAAAATTTCTCGGGAATATTCTTGGGCAATGTCGAGACCGCAGGATTCTGCCACTTATTCGTACTGTGGTCAATCGGCAGATGTTGTGTCAATTTTAACCACATCAGCTATGAAACACAATAGTCGATTGGCCCTGTGGGCAATGTGAAAAGCTGGGGTAACTCCGACACATCTCTTGGCAGGGAGAAAAGTTGCCGACCATGCAGAATGGAGGAAGTTCGTGCAAGCGACCACATGGAACCATGACAGAGCGGACACCTGGATGACGGGGAGTTGATGAGAACTTCTCATTTTTCGGTTAGGCCACTTTGTTTCAATGCAGAAGGTACTGATATGGACCATAAAACTTAGACCTTCACCGGCAGCCACCAAGAAAATTCTTCGGGTTTTTCCGAAGTTTTTATACAGCTCATTCCACCTAAAGATATGAGCTGAGAATGTTTCACACTCTTCCATTTAAATACTCAGAAAAACTTTAATTTCTATGCAGAGAATGAAGTTTTCGACCGAATTTTCGTTGTTGAAAGAATTCTGAATTCACTCTGAGCACACTTGGAAGCATTCTTGGCTCATATCTTCAAGTGGAATGAGGAGTAAATACGTGCCGGTTGTGTCCTGACGAAATGCCCTTGTTGGCAAGCCAGGCGAACATGCGTCAAAGTCATTTTCGACGCCACAATGGATTGCAAGCCCCATTAATCAACGAACCCTTTAAAATATGTCCATGTGCTTGTCGGGCAATATGTATGCGAGCACTACCGTGGCTTCTGGAGTCGGAATAGTTTGTACGTGATTCTTGGAAGGTCGTCAAGAAACGCAGCCTGTGTTGGTTGATCGCTATAAAATATGAAGCCTCGCAGGAAACAAATGAGATGGATTTCATATAACTTGTTCCGGTTGGTCGGATCTGTTTGCTTTTCGAAACGTGATATTTCTCTGTTGACCGACTGCGGTGTTTCTGCATACCAAATTCAGTAGGGCATTACCATTTTCAGGTCGAAAAGTTCGGTTATGGAAGGCAAAACCAAGGTCGCGGTTATCGAGGGACACGGAGCTGAAATTCTTGCCATTCTGAAAAAAAGTTGCCGCCCAAGCTCCACGATAGACACAAAGAGATCCCGGGAGTATCGCGCAGCATCTCAGTGGGCATTGAGGACCCGCTCTTCAAAAAGCTAAAATTCAATCACATTTGGAGGGCTTTTGCAGCCAACGAGGTCAGAACGAGGTCAACACGCAAGCAAAGCAGGCAGGGGTTGTTGCATCGGATGGCTGCCGCCGATGAAAATGCCGAATTTCATCGAAATATTTTTGGGCACCTTATCTGCTCCAAGCTTTTCTTTTGAAAGGATACACACTTTTCCAAAATTTTCGTGAAAATAAGTCATTTACGCAATTCCTTGCTTGGAAAAATGTTTGAAGAACGCTCTATCGTTTGTATGCGAATCCGGGAATTTGTGGAGAAATGGGTGGAGAAGTTGTCCTCCCACAAAGAATCTGCCAATATTTGTTCCGCCTTAAAAGTGCCAATTTGAAAGTCAAACAAGGAAACCGCTTTGGAAAAACAAAAACACCGCATTCACACACACCTGGTGACTTCCCGAAATAGCACCCTCTGTCAAGGAGGTGCTATTTCAAAGTGCGCATTTTCCGTGAAAATACAATTCCCTGACCTACGTTGTGTATCTCCAACGTTGTGATTTTGCAACAAGTGTCAAAATCATCACGATTTTTCATTTTGCCAAAAACATGCTTCTCAGCCGTCGAATTTTCACATCCCCATCCCATTCTACCAAAACGACACTCTTGCGGCCGACTTTCTCCCACGCCCCACCAAGTATGCGAGGACAAGGCAAATCTTCTCAACAGTACGTTTGCCAAAGTTTTCGCATCTGATGGTGTTCCATGTTTGCCCTCAGGTCCTTTATTCGCCCCTGAAAAAGGGACTCTTATTACTGAAGCTATGATAGTTAAACGTATCGTGAAAATGAAGGTTAAAATTGCTGAAAATCCCAGCTCTATTAGCATTAACCTTCTGAAATTGTTGCCTACTATTTTTGCCAAGTATTTGTTTTTATTGTTTGAAGCATGCCTAAGGGATGGGAATATCCCAAATGAGTGGAAGAAGGCTGTAGTCATTCCTGTTTTTAAAAAAGGTAAGAAGGCAGATCCAAATAACTATAGACCGATAAGCCTGCTAGAGACTTGCTCCAAAATTTTGGAATTTTTTATTGCCAACCATGTTCGCAACTTCTTGGAATCTGGCTCTGTGCTGTCTGCAGCTCAGCATGGTTTCCGCCCTGGCTTTTCTTGCAGTTCTCAACTAACAACATTTAGCCAATTTTTGGCCATGGCACTGGATTCCGGTGGGAAGGTTGATGCCGTCTTTATTGACTTTGCTAAAGCATTTGATGTTGTCAGCCACTCAATACTGTTACAGAAGCTGGCTTTCATGGGGCTCGACAGTGTCACCCTGAACTGGCTGTTGGGGTATCTCTCTGGTAGAACTCAAGTGGTCAAAGTTGGGGATTGCATGTCTCAGCCTCTAACTGTGGCATCTGGAGTCCCCCAAGGCAGCATTTTGGGCCCATTGCTGTTTGTTGTGTATATTAATGATCTAACACAGGGGATAAAATCTCATGTGCGTCTATTTGCCGATGACTGTGTACTATACAGGCAGATAGACTCGCTTGATGATCAAAAGATCCTCCAGGAAGATTTGTTATCAATTTCTCAGTGGTGTAGAACCTCTAAAATGATTGTAAATTCACAGAAGTGCTCCCTGATTAGATTTTCGAGGGCGACTTCTGAAGTTAGTGTGGAATACCTTTTGGATGGGGTTCGGCTAACATCTAGCAAGGAAGTGGTGTATCTAGGAGTGAGATTTTCCAGCAAACTTGACTGGTCTGGTCACATAGCAGCTATCACCAAAAAGGCGTGGAGAGCGCTCTATTTTATAAAAAGAAATTATCGAAAAAGCGCCTCCAGAATTCGTGAGCAAGCTTATCTGTCCCTAGTGAGGCCTATTCTTGAGTATGCGTCCTCAGCTTGGGACCCACATTTATCCATTCATCGCGTCGCTCTGGAACGTGTTCAGCGACAAGCTGCTCGCTTTGTTTTTGGGGATTATAGGAAATTGAGCAGCGTTTCTGCTATTCTTACCAAGCTTGGCTGGGGACTACTGGCTGACAGGAGGAAGATCCAGCGCATTTTATGCTTTTTCAGGATACTTTGCGAATCAGGGGGCTGGGTAGAGCTGTCGACCCACATTGAACTTCCAACTTTCTTTTCGCGGCAGGATCACTCCTTGAAGGTGAGACCCCTTTACTTTCGGAGGGACTTTGGAAAGTCGTCGTTTTTAGGTCAATCCATTAATGAATGGAATTCGCTCCCTCCTAAGCTCCTCGAGCCGCCGATATCCGTGCCTGTTCTTCGGCGCAGGCTATCAAGTTTTTTGATATCTTCCCCTTCCAAGGGTAGTTGTTAGTAATTTCAATACTCTACCTTTCGAAAGCTGTGGTTTGGTTTGTCGATTTATTTGATTGTCGTTTACATTGGTGTACTATTCGTCAGTGTTGCTTTATGTAAGATTTTCTTGTCTTGTACTATGTATGATAAGGGGAAATCCCCTCAAATACAGTCAATTCATTCATTCATTCATTCATTCATTCATTCAAGTATCATGCAACTTTTACACCGAAAAAGGCAGAAAAGATATTCCGGGGAGCAGCAGTTCGGTGTTTGGCTGAGATCACTGTAGACGCAGGCATTTCGGCAATCGGTGTTCGAAAAATGCATGTCAAAAAGCAAAACGTTGTGTTCCTTGACATGTCGATGCGAATCAAACTTTATTTTCGAATCATTCTGATGCAGATTCCCTTTTTCAGCTCTGACCCAGTGAGTGATCAAAATGTGAGCCGCATCTTGGTTTTTCAGTCTATCCTTGCAATGTGGCCATGCTTTTATTTTCTATTCTGATACAGATCCCCTTTTTCAGCTCTGGCCTGGTGATCAAAAATCGATGCAAACAGTGCTTTGATCCAGACTGTTTTTGGAACTTGAAAAGAACAAAATCAAACTTGTATCGAGATGATAAGAGACAAATAAGTCATTGAATCTTCACAGTTGAGAGATCAAAACGGGGTAAAGCGAACTTTGGGTTGTGATGTAATAATTTTTTTAACATTGAAGGAAATAACGAAAATATACTCGTGCCTCACAACTCGGAGTAAGCGCAGGAGTTTTCGTTCACTAGAGAGTTGATGTTACCAGCAACCTCCACTGTTTGAGGCTGTCCAAGAAAGTTTAAGTCGAAAAAAGTTATTTTTCTTGGCAACGTTAGGTAGAAACTTGGGCCACACGAATACCACCCAAGATCCATTCAACTATCAATCTGATCACAAGTATTCTTCCAACAAATCGAAATAAAGGAATATTTGGTCATGCAACGCCGTTCCAACTGCAAGAATCCATCGCCATGATCACAGGAAGAAAGTGACCAAAAACTGTTTTTTTTTTGTAATTTCATTAACAAATCTTTCATCGTTCGCCAAAATTGTTACCAGGGAGAAGTTCAAATTTTCCAGACTTTCCAGGGAAACTTCAAGAATTCCTTGACTTTCCAAAGAAATTTCAATAATTTCGTCGACTTTCTCAGAACGGCAAAATTCTTCGATTTTTCCAAGTTTTCCATGTCTGCTTGGAAGACACTAAAAACAGTGAAAATATTTTCTTTTGTTCTGGAAAACCCATTCAGCAACTCCTGCAGGGAAAATACACTGAAAAGTGATTTTTGGCACATAATTGGCAATGCATGGTTGGTACTGGCAATTGCATTTGCAATGGCAGGTTCAGAGCACATTTCTTCTGAAGAGCACTGATTCCTTTCGTGTCACCACTTAACAACACTTATTTATTTGAAAATTGTAATTTTATGGGATCATGGCATTTATGCTTAAATTATAATTTTATGGCATAGTGGATGCTCTTATCACGTACGGAAATGTGTGCCAAGTTCCATCTCTAGCAAGAAAGTTCCATCTCCAGCAAGAACTACAGTGGAGAGAGCCTAACATCCGCTGCAGACGACAAAAACATGATTTTTTTTAATAATTCAGCGTGTAAAAATTTGATGTTGTCTTTTCCATTAAACCAATTCAACATGGGACTGACAATGGATTGAGCTTCACGCTACCCATTTGTAAGAGAAGTACTCTTTTCAATTCATTCTATCCATGCACCATTTTAGAGTGGAATGCTCTCTCGAGGGAATCCCCCTTGATCTCTGGTACACTTTCCCGTATGTCTCGCATACTTTTTTTTTCCAATCCACTTCCGCGGACGGTGGCATCGCAACAGCCAATCCCGTCGTCTGAATTTGTGACGTCATCAATTTTGGCATTTTTGCCTTGCCACCGCTTTTTGCCATTTGGCATGTTCGCCACCGCTTCGTAACTCTTTCTGAGGTCACAATAGGGTTAGGTGCGGTTGGTCAGGTTAGGTTCGGTTAGGTTTAGTTTCGAAAACAAAATGTTGAAATTGGCTGGAATTCCCAACAGCCAATCAGAGACGCGCTTGCGGAAGTGGATTGGGAAAAATGTGCGATGTGTCGCACCAGCAGACTTTCCTGAATCTTGCAATTGTTGTGACCATTTTGTTTCTTTGCATTGGAACAAGTCTTTAGTTTCTGTTTTTATGATGACTATCACTTATTGTTGCTCCTACAGCGCCAAACATTTTTGTGATTAAATAAATAAATAAAATTGGAAAGAGCAGATGCATTGCACGGATCTGTTGATACATTGCTGGGTAGGAACATTGTTTGTCATTCCAACAGGATTCTGCGTGATCTCAGGTTGGGGATTGTCCAGGAACCTCCAGAACGTGCCACACAAGTGCGATTAGAACACTGATTTCTTTTGGGAAACCTTTCAGGGTTTTGCCACCATTGCTCTAAACTAGTGGTGTCTATGTGCCTGGCCGGCTCTTTGGCCATAGTCATCGGGCCTTTTCATCTCCCTCAGATGACTGTGGTCCAAATAGTTGAGCATGTCCAGCTCAACTGAACTGAATGATAGCAGAAACATATCACCGGGAAAAAGTGAAACAGAGGATGAGGCAAAACATCATTATCAGCAGTTTTATAAGAGGGGAAGACCAAAATTGGAACCACAAAAGCTCCAACTTTCTATCGGCGGACTGCCTCGATCGGCTGATCGACGAGTGGTGATATGGTTGGCCTTGTCATTCGCAGTGTCGATGTGAATCCAAATGTTTGTGGTCAACCAGATCACCACACGTCGATCCATGGATCGCCGATTAATCCTCCTTTTGAAAATCGGCCAGTTACACGAGTTTTTGTCTTCTAAAAATCTCACTTGAATTCTAATTTTTAACAATAATCATGTGAGTTTTAGACTCCATGGGCAAATATAAACTTAATAAAGTGCTGTGTTGGTGGAGTCAAAAACTGATTCTTACGACCAATAGAAAAAGATCCGTAAAAATGGTGTAAATTTCACATGGATAGCACGTCTTTTCATTCAAAAGTTTGGCGATTGGGATGCAGAAACAAGATACGGATTTGAAATTGCAGAAGAGAAGTTTGAGGGTGGATTGGCAAACTTTCGACATTTTAGCCGAATCTGGAATCTGAAAGATCTGGTTTTCGACATGGTTTTGTATTGCACGTGGTTTTGTAATTGCACATTTCCTGAATCAAGTGGTGAAAGCTGTTCTACGATCTCGCCTGGTTCGTTCTAAAGTTATGTACTGAGATGTGAGCACTGAACGTGAAGTGATTGTAGACTTTTACCAGTTTCCAAAACATTCAACAGATCGCGTAAGCAGAATTGCTGCAGCATCTCATTTTTGAGCTACATATTATACAGGTTTCCCAAAAGTCACTTAACAACATCAGAAAAGTGCATTGAAGTTTTGAAGCAAGTCTGGAAGCATTCGAGTGACCTGCAGCAGGCAGCCTGCCCAATCTGAACCTGGAATCTGTAGAAATAGCACCACAATAGAAGATTGAAAATTAGAAAATAGCAGTGGTTGTCAAGTGACTTTTGGGAATCCCTGTATAAGATTTTGTACTCTGGTCAATCACACTAGAGGTAACATAGACAGATTTTCGTTTTATAAGCCCCCTTATTGGAATGTCCCTTGTCCGTCTCCTTAATTAGAATGTTCCACCCACCGCTGACATTGACGTGAGGTGGCAAGAGCTGTCATTCTCAACAGCTTGTGACAAAAAGCAGCCCAGCAATACGTTCACGTCTGGAAAAGCAAATGGAACATTGAAAATCTGGCTCTGCCATCAACACCTATTCGGCATCAGAAATATCGATTTAGGTCCACCGAACTTGCAAATTTCCTTTCAAGTTTTGAATTTTGATCGAGGTGCACAAAATGAGTGACATTCCTGAATTCAAAAGGTTTATTTTCAAGGTTGACTTTGTGCTTGTTTGTGGGCATGTTTGTGCTTTGGATTCAAGTTTCCGGCAAGCTTCTACTGCACAGCAGGGGCAAAGTTTCATTTTTCCCACAATAATATGTCGCATATCTGAGTAACGATCGATGAAATTCAAGCATGTCTTGAAGTAACACTGGACATTCAGAAGGGGAAATAGTTAAATTGTAACAATTGTTGCAAAAACCAAAAATTGAATTCTGCAATGATGTCAAATTTGGTCCACGATCCGTTTTCAAACACTGTCAGTAATTACCTGAATAGAGGCCATTTTGGAGTGACAGAATAAATTCAGAGACTACGATTCAGTCTCTGAATCTACTCGTGTCGATCCAAAAATGGCCTCTATTCAGGTAATTACTGACAGTATTTGCCATGACGTCACTGAGTTAATGACAAACGAATGTGTAAAATGAAACAAGTTGAAAGTTGGCTCACATTTTGTGAGTATTTTGAATAAAAAAAATCACATTTCATTGTTAAAGGGTAAAAAATGCAAGCCCTCGAGAATCTTCGGCGATGAACCCGACATCATTGCAGGTTCAGCTCAAAATTAAGTGGCATAAAATAAGAGCACATCAATTCTCGGCTTGCAGCTGTTGAAGTAGAGGATATGATGAACATGAAAGAGGGCGAACCCAACTCCGTGGACCTTGTCCAACTAGTTTTAGAGAATTTTTGGGGAGCAGACAACCCATATCATATCTTATTGAAACTCTTGGAAGGCACAGATCTGGTGCTTTCGGGGATATCACCAGAGGGACCATCGAAATCTAGTTCAAATCGGAGTTTGTAAGTGGTTTATAATTGTGTACAGAAGTGTCATGCACATTCCCTAAGAGCATCGTCTAATCTCTCGAGAACATTAAACCAGAACTATTCCGGCTTCCTCTGTCTGAAAAGGCAGTTCTGTGAGGCCCTCAGAATGCCCTCCATTTGGAATGTAATGTTTCACTGTAAAAGTATGGTTGTTACTTTTCACTTAGCACAGGCTCAATAACAATCTGCATTCCTTAAAATCACTCTAAAACCCACAAGCCGTTTGGCCATGCATCACAAAGCGATAGTGATGGCGAGTATGAGCAAGAAACTCATTCTGAAAATCGCCGAGTCTTGGAAATCAAATGTGGGGCTCTGTTTCTGAGAGGGGCCCAAATACGTAGCTTATCAAAAGTCCTCGTGCCTTCAAAATATCGCCTATGTTCGAGGAGTCCTCGAACATAGGCGATATTTTGAAGGCCAGGCTGATACAGGGGCCATCAAATTTCAACAGGACGAGATGTAACTTCACACCTTACACGAGTGTCATGATGTTTTGCAGCGCGCAACGCCGTGTATTCTAAATGGCCCCTGAGTTAAAACCAAGCTCCTGTGGACAAGCTATGTATAGTGTATGTAAATTTGTGGCATTGGCAGCACTTTGGTGAATAGTAGCAGCGGAATTAATGTACTCATACATGTGTTTTTCCCATTTAACTGTTACCTCCGAAACTTTCTTTCTTTCTTTGGCAGGCTGCAGAAATTAAAGTGCCAGATATCAAGAGAACTTTTTGAAGCAGTCAGATTTTGACCTCGGTTATAAAAGGGGATCTTTCTTCTGCAGCATGGATGTTTTTTTCTAAAATCTAAACTGTCACAATTTTTTACATGCATGGGTGCATTAATTACCACAGAGGGGTTCAAGTAAAATTAACTCAGCTCTCAGCTTCAAATACAACAAATGAAAAAAAAATCAGTGTTCGATGGAAAAATGATTTTTCAACCTTTACTTTCCATTTTTTCAATTACCTTCCTCTCGGTACAACAGGCGGACATTGATATACTGGAATAATCAATAGAGTTGGAAAATACAACAGTGAACCAGATAGAACTGAGCCATGGTGAAAGAAAAAAAAACAAATCTGACTAGTGAAATGAAATGGGTTTTTCCAGCTTTCCATGCATTGAGTCGTTGATGGAGTAAATTGCAAACTGGAAACCGGGGTACTTATCTTTTAAAGGTGGATTGTCCTGCTGTAGTCATCTTGGCTATAAGGATGTGGTCTTGATGCCTTTGAAATGTCATATTTGCGAAATGACTGCCCTCGCAAAACTTCCCGAATTTGGGTTCCTGAACCTTGGGTTGTTGTGGCAAATACCAATCTTGTCGGTGCTCTGGGACACTTGAAAGAAGGAAGCTGGAGTCGAGAGTGCATCCAGGGAATATCCAGAGAATATCCAGAGGCTATAAATAATGGTTAACGAATTCCCCTTGAGCACCAGGTTCATGAAAAGGTTTCCACAAATGAAAACATTGTTGTGATGCCATGCCAGGGTTAAGCAATTTACAATTAAATAAATTTGTGAACTTTTCAAAACGATGTTTTTCTCATAAGCATATACACTTTCCTGCAACTTCTCACTCCCTTTTACCCTCTTCTTCTGATGCACACTCAAATGAAAGTTTAGACAGTGAAATTATTATCTCACTGCTTCGATTGTTATTTTCCACTTGGAAAAACACGTGGGTATCAATTTTTCAGATGGTCAATAAGCCAACGATTGCTTTCAAAGAAGGTCATGAAATGAACTAGCAAGCCAAGTCTCAAGTTCATCATGAACAGGCATTTCAGGTACTGCCCTAATACACTGGCAGGAATATTCAGCGAATGAGACTTACCACCCAGTTTCACTTATTTCGGCAAGGGCAACAAATAAACAACAAACACTGAACTTTTCTCAAAGCATACCTCCACAATGTGAACAAACAACTTGTGGAGCTGAATATTATTCCGGCAACGACATGTCGAACAACAAAGCGACAACAGCAGCAGGTGAAGGTTTGCTCCGAGAGGAAAATTTGTTGAAAAAGACCTAACGGGTGTCGTGCAATGTTATTTATAACCTCGGTATGACAATTTTACTCTGCAAATTAATTTGTGTTTTCGATGATTTCAACTTTTGTTGACCGTTTTGTCTGATAAGACTGGAAAACACGCAGGTGACGTGAAATACTACGTGAGATATCCCACTATTTTTATTTAAAGCACATTGCCTTCTAAATTCTGCCCTGAATACAGGGTATCCAAGAGATTGGTCTCTTGCAGGGGCATTGTGTGTGATAAAAGACGCAAACCTCCCATTTTCAAAGGATAAAGAAGCAGAAATGCTAACATGATAACTTTGCACTTTTTTAGCGATTGGAACAACAAAACTTGGATCGATAAAGTGGGACCTTCTCAGAAAAGTGTGACATGTATCAAAAAGAGACGAAGCATCATATTTTCATAAAAAATTACGAATACATTATATTTTATCTTCGCAAAGCATGCATGAAAAAACAAAAGTATACAAAAGTCTGCAAAAGGCAGTGACAAGATCACATTCGAAGACCAAAATAGGAGTTCATCACCAAATAAAGGTTTGTGTAAAGTGTTGCTTCCCCAAAAGATATGCGTGCGACGTCAATGGAGAAATTTTACAAATGCAGAAACAGACCAATTATAATTTATACCAGATTATCAATCAGGGCCGCCGTTTTCTAGAAAGCCGGAATTGAAAGATGGTTTTGATTTCTGCGAAAAAAGGTTTGGTATAACCAGTGAACTTTGAAGATAAGAAGTGGACTTTCAGAGAGAATCAACAGAAATTTTCTAAACATGAAAAATGGAAATACTATTTGGACATGTAGACTGTACGCCTTGAACGCTTAGATCTGATTAAGATACCTTATGCATGATGTCAGAGAATACACACACTCATGGTAGAAAAAGAGAATCCCACTCGACAATCTTATCTTGACCCGGAAACTCCAGATTGTTGACCTTGACCATGGGGAACAATGGTCAGATCTTTACAACTTGAGGGAAACCTTGGGTGCTCAACTAGCATCTACGAGTGTCTCAACGAGATACCACCTAAAAGGTGGGGTTTCACGTCTTTCTTTGTCATGTCAGTGGATTTAGTGGATTTTCGCTAACATGCATGATAAGGGTTGGGGTGAAGCCTTTAGATATGAGGTTCATTTTCTATTGATTTTAGATTTTGAGGCTCATTTTGTGGACATTTAATTTCTGAGCAATGCCTGTCAACACTGAATGTTACAACCAACGACCAGCATCCAATACAATGCAGAAAAACTATTTTATTAAAGCAAAAGCAATTCAAAACCATATTTTAGGAAACTACTGAACCAATTTAACCATATTTTGCAAACCAACTCAACTGAGAAAATGACCAGGTGAATGGGAAATAGGCGACCAAATCAATTTCACTTCACTCGAAGAAATTGTACTTGATATATATTTGTGAATGGACAAAAGATATGCAGTGCATCTGGGGGCAGCCCGGAGTTCAAAGGGGAGAACCCCAGGTAAGGATGTCTGGGAGAATGTGTCTCCAGAATCTTGAAGAGAGTTTTTAATGTTTCCGTTAATTTTGGACAAGAAAGAGATGTTCATCGCAAAATTATCCAAAAAGTTGGAAAATAAGCCAGTGAATATCCGAAAAACAGGCTGGCTATTCCAATATATTGGTGATAGAGAAAGCCACAGAAAATAGCAAAAGTAAGTGGTATGGTTGATCAAATTTTCCAGAAATTATAGCTTCGTTTCTGTCTGTCCCCCTCACACTTCATCAGTTGCCACATGAGAGGGAGCTAGATGGTGGTGGTAAGACGAGTCTTCAATTCCTGCGACCGGATCAACCTCGTGGTCTTGTCACCATCATCGGGCTCCCTCTCATGTGGCAACTGGTGAAGTGAGAGGGGGACAGGCAAAAATGAAGCTGTAATTTCGGGAAAACTTTCAAATCTTACTTACGAGGGGCGCCCAATAAATAATGAGAATTGCACCAAAATTTTCATTTGAAAAAAATTTTTCCACTTTGGTATCAAGCTTTGATTTAGTTTAAGGTGTTTTGGTGAATTTGAGGCTTTTCCGATGCAGAATTAGCATTTCAAGGCAATTTTAAAAAACACTTGGGACATGGTTGTAAGATTCAATTTGCCAGGTGCATGGAATTGATAAAAGACTTGTTCCGCCACACCAAAGCATGGGAAGGCCAAAATCATGTTTTTGCGACAACTGTGCAGTTATATGGGTCAAGTGTGTAGTAAAAGTGTGTAAAAGTGTGTAGTAAAGTGTGTAGTAAAAGTTATTCATTTGGGTGCTGGTTTTCGTGTCTCAAAACCTTGGTGTTGAGAAACTTCTTGTTTCCCATCTTTTCACACCTGTCAAATCGGCTGCATTGCATCTGCTTGATGCTTTTTGAAATGACCATAAAATCAAAAATGTGCAGGGCATTTTTCTATAAATCACCCAAGCACCTTAAAATGAATCAAAGTTTGATGCCAAAGTGGAAAAATTCATATCACTTGCAGATTTCTGTGCAATTCTCATTATTTATTGGGCGCCCTTCGTACTTTAGCTATCATCTGCCGCAAAAAAGCTGCATATTCGGGCTTTTTTGCAGAGAGGCGGCTTTGTCACAGACAGATCAAGGTATCTGGCCTGGCTTAGCTTCCACAGACTTTGTGTGTCTGCGACCCGATCAAGATAATGTTGTGCAAGATTTCGGTGTTTGTTGGTCCGACAAACGCTGCCACTTTTTACTCAACTTTATGAATTCATAAATTTCACCCTGACATAGCTTTTTAGCTCACAGAAATTAAATGGCAATGTGTCGTGTGCAAAGCATGTGTGCATGTGGCTCTTTGGGACGTACCACTCATGGTTTGCCATATGTGGTACATCCCAAAGATCCAATGCACATATGCTTTGCATACGGCACCACCCCTAAGGAATTCCCCAGCCCATCGCAGCAGCAAAGCCTTCTTCAGGGTGCGATATATCGAAAACGTCATGCCCCAAACTGGTTCGGAGATCCCAATATCGTCAAGTTCGTCATTTAACTTCTGTGAGCTAAAAAAAGCTCTTCGTGAACCAATGGGATGCATTTTTGTTCCAGGGCCGGAAACAACTTATTTTGCAACCCTGGCACCTTGTTCTGCTGTCGTCCATCACTTGAAAGAACTTCATTGTCGTTACCGAACAAAACTACTTAGGTGACTGCCGATGATGCCCAATTCTTTAGCTCAGATGGCAAACCGCTGTAGCCATCGAGTGCTTCAGTAATCTGTGATGTCGTTACAAGCAGGGTGTAGAGACAAAACTCAGCCATCTGTTTCTCGCTGCTTCTAGCGTCGGCAGCAGGCTGGATGAGATGCAGGGTCTGAAAAGGCAGAAAGAAAAACCAAATGAGTGCAAACGTGTTCACATTTTTCAACCATGCCCAAACACCAGAAAATAACAATAATTAATTTACACCAGAAAATAACAATAATTAATTTATCATCGGCTTCCAGCCTGCAAGAGTATACTACTCTTTGCGGACACCATGTCCTGTTTTCATTTTCTTTCATTTGGCGGGCGTTATCAAGCCCTGATCTGCGGACTGCTTGGCATGAATAAAATATGCTTTGAATCAGCAGTTTGCAAATTGAAATTTCCCATTTTTCGTATATGAGGGCACTGACCTATGTTGGCCTTTCCTATCAGCGGAGTGCCAGAGAGGTAACTGGGAAAGCAAGGCACCGGCTCTCTGCCACAGCCAGGGGAAGCTCATGCGAGACGGCCATAAAACCAAACCACAGGCACGGAAAAACTGCTCAAGGGAGCAGGTTTAAAACTGCCTAGAAAAGACAGGGTAATACTGCCAGAAGGCAGGTTTGAAAACTGGCAAAGCCGGGATTTTTTCCCAAGCAATGCTTGGATGAATTGCCACGACCCAAACTTGAGATAGCTTCCTTTTGATGTGCTTATGCAGATGACGAAACATAAGGATGGGCTTATGCAACAGGTACAGGACCACCTGCCAGTTGGGGTAAGCAGTTTGAAGAAAAGGTCGGAAGACCGATAATTTTATCTGATCAGTTAGTATGCCTACAGAATTGTGGAAAATGAAAAGGCAGTTAACACAAGTGCTTGAAGCCAGAAAGAGGTTAGAACTACCTGGAGGTTATGAAATGCCCGAAGGACAATTGGCTTTTCAAATCTCAGGACGGAAGCACCAGCAACGAATTTCAAATATTCTCTGTGTACCATCTGGAAGTTGAATGCCTGGTCCTCGTAAATGATCGAAATCCTCCTCACTGCAACAATCTAAAAGTCGGAAAGAAACATTTAAGCATCATGAATTTGCAGGTTCTGACCAAAATTCATTGTTAATGATGACTTTCCAGTGACAATGATTTTAACATGGCATAGAAGCATGGAGAGAAGTTATTCTAGTGTTGTTCATTTCGAGGGATGTCCAATCATACAACACCCTTTTATTTTATGAAAGAAAAACTTATCACCCCATGCAATTATCACCCGACTTGCTCAAAGTGCTCATCTGTCCTGCAACAAGGATAGTTTATTGTTTGAAAAGTTTTTTGGCTACAAACAAACAAGCTGACCAAAAAAAAATATCCTGTTTTTTGCATACCTATGTTTAAAAAGTTGGAAATTAGACAATTTTTGCCTGGCATCATCACGAGTCACTTCAGGTGTGGGTTCCTGATGAGCTCTGCTCTGCAAATTGCGTTGAAGTTTGCTCTGCTTTTATTGTTGTTACTTCTGACATGAAAAATAAGGTTGCTGTGGTGTGACTGCATTGGTTTACGACAAAACGTAGCTGCTACAGGCTTGCTGGTGCGACAATAAATTTGCACAGCAAAGAGTTAAAGGGATTTAAATGTCCTTGCCCATTTCGGCAAAAGACGTTTCTGAAACCAGCAACCATTATCCAAGCTTACTTTGAACGTAAAGATAAAATCAAAATGGAAGGACAGCACCGGATGGCAGATCCGCTTGTTTTTCCAGCTCCTTTTCTTTCTCCGAAGCGCATGCATTTGTGCTGATGGCCAGCACTGCCCTTTCATTTCTTTGCACAAATAACACTTGTTTGACATGCAATTGTGGCAAGGCGATCCATGTGGTAACAAAGCTTTTCATTTAATCAGGTGACAGTTCCGGATCCTTCATGTAAATGTTTCCAACTTCGTGGAAAAATTGCCCCATCACTGCTTTCCCCATTGAAAGGCTGCCCCAGATATGGAGCAGAAACATAAATTCCACTGCAGCAAATCTTTGAAAAAAAAGGATCCGACATTGGCTTCTTGTTTAACATCACCACCAGCTGATGTGATCGCAGATGACCACGGCAGCAGGGTTGCAAAAAGTCCAGAGCACGGGAGCACTGCCCCCGGGATGGATAAGAGCTGACCAGGATCGAAAAGGGCTGGCGAGCAAAAAAAACTTTTCGATTTTCAACCGGAATCGAAAGGAATCGGTTGGCGAAAAAAACGAAAGTTCGATTTCCGACCGATCGAATTCGGGATCGAAATGGGTTGGCGAGCAAGAAACAAAAAAAAAAAGCGTTTCCAACCAAAATGTGGTCAGGCTCAAAAATCCGTGCTCCAGGGCTCCAAACGACTTTTGCAACCCCGTGTGGCAGTTCCAAGTGCAACCCTGTGTGGCAGTTCCAAGTATTCAAAGAAGAAACTGAATTTTTCATGGACACAAAACTTGAACCAACATGCATTCCGGCATTGTTGAAAGTCAACAATGGTTTGGTCCAAAGGTCGAGCGAGACGTCCCGCGTGCACATTATTGCCAGCAATCGTTTTGAATTTCATACAGCCAAAAAGATGAGAATAGTCAAAACAGACAACCGTTATCGAGCTGAATAGGAACATATTGTGGCAATGGAAAGCCAGTCCCACCAAGTTGATGGACAGAGCCAAGGAACTGTGTCCATTCACAGACTAGCCATTTCTTTAATCCAATTGCTTAATTTGAAGGTTTCATCCGCTGTTTGTTTGGTGTCATCCACGAGAGAGGAAAACGGGAACCAACTTTCTTGGCACATGAGCCGCTTGGGACCAGGAATTTCTGCAATTTTATGCATATCTCATTATTTTTTTTCCCCATTCTCACAATCTGGCAAATCATCCAAACACAAGTTTTTTGACATGGTTAGCTTTTTGTGAACGAAAAGTTCGAAGGAGCCCAACTCGTGGCACATGAAAAAACAGTACCATCTCTTCGAACATCCACTTTCATGGCATTTGCCTTCATTTGTGGAGCTCAAAATTCCGTGATGGCTATGGTGTATTTTTGTGGCATTTTTGATGATGATCCTCTTAACAGGGATTTCCAAACAATTTTTACAGAGACCATTTTACCGAGCATTTCAAAACACTTTTTGTAACAGAGTCCCAGCTTCCCATTTTCTTGACGTTTGACATTTTGAGACCAAATTTCAAAGAAGGTAAGTTATTTTTATGTAAAAGTGTTGTACACACACTGATTAAAACAAATATTTTTAACGTCGAAACAATTTAAAAAGGGTAAAGACGTTCTCATGAGGATGGAATATTCCAATTTGAGACGGGATGATGTGTTCCGGCGCGGAGGTAGAAAGACTCATCGCTGGTGCAGGGTGCTCAGAAGATCAGATGCTCGGTTATGTTCGGATTATATCCAAGGTCAAATGATGGAATAACAGGCAGCTTTTTCCATCAAATGTATCATTTCGCATTTCATTTTTTGTTGCTATTAGTTCCGTTATTTTTTGTTGCTATTTTTGTTTTTTGTTGCTATTTTTGTTGCTATTAGTTCCGTTATTTTTTGCAATGGTCTCCTATTGATTTTCAGCATTTCAACTTAATCTAACAACCTGTCCTTACCCAACCTAACCTCTGGATATTCTGGGCACCCTGTACCAGCGATGAGTCATTTCTTGTTCCTGTGAGCCAGAATTCATTATCCCATTCCAAACCGAATTCCATTTTTCCATCAACCTGGGTCTCACCCCATGAGATCGACTTACCCCAAAAAAGTGTCAAATTCTGACTTCTTTCTCAAATCGCAACCAAGTTGTGCTGCTACCGAACTTGCTAGAGGGGCCGACTAGAAATTTTTTCCAACTCCATCGCAATTTGCTATCGGTGCAATGCAACTTCAGACCACAGCAACCAAAAAATGACAGACCGGCTTGCTGCATACATAGGTACCATAAGGTTATGAGAAGCTGGTGCTGAACACTTCTGCCACACTTTTTTTGTGGCAGAAGAGAAGGGCACCAGCTACTCATAACCTCATCATGCCTTCTGCACGTTTCAGAACCATTCATAGGTAGATAGGGCCTACCATAGCAACCCACCCAAGGACAGTCACCTCCCGGTGCCTAGAACCAGCATTTCACACTACACATCATCAACAAGAAAAATGCAGAAATAAAGCATCCATTCAGTCTAATCTATCCTCTTGCCACGACCATAAATTCTATCCGAGTGCCATCATGAAAATCAGTCCCTTCACATTGTTGTGCATGCATCAACCAGTTTTTTTTCAAGTCTAGAATTACCTCTCACAGCAGAAGTCAGGGCAGTAATGCCTCTCAGTGCCTCTCTGAAATAGTTCAGCACAATGTCCTTAGGCCCAGTTGTCATGGAATAGCAAAGGAAAACTCTCAAGTTGAACTCACAAGACACAATTCCAGAAGACTTAGGGACTTGAGGACTTTGATTCTTGGTTCCTCCCTGATGCCATTTTCACAGATAATAAAATCATCTGGCAGAAGTTTTTGGTAATTCTGACTCAATTTGGAAACTGGAAGAACCTGAAAATAGAAACACCAACTGTTCGAGGAAAACACATGGTATTGATCCTGCTGCTGGAAGCTACTCTGAACACAAATATAAGCTTTAAAAACACAAAAGTAAGCTTTCAAAAGTTCAAAATGACAAAACTTAATCAATTTCGGTGTCGCAATTTGCAAAAAATTATTGAAATGCATGCAGAGTTCAAAAACATTACATGCAGTTCAACATGACATGTGTTTTCTGGCCGACATTTATTAAAACTAGGCACATAGCGAGTTCACTCATCCACTGTATCCCCCATGCAGGCATGGCAGTCTGGATTGTTCTGTTCATTAGCCAGGGAAAACACATTTTTACCAATCAATGGCACCACGGATGGAAAATATAGTTGACAAAATATCTATCTTCTTGTTAAATAAGCCTTCCATCTTGTGCTTGATAAAGCCACACATTTGCTGGGGCAAAACATCGCCATTTTCATGGCGGCCAATTCATTTTTATTTTGTCAACGATATATTTTTCATTTTTCTCCATTCCGCATCATTCGACGATTTGTCAACCATTTGAAAGCAAGAAAATTTATGTGTACAAGTTGATTCCCTTCGTCCCAAAAACGTTTTGACTGCATCCGATTTGCTGGTTTTTTTTTTTCAATTTGCATGGTTCAGTCAGCCGAAAATGTTGGTACCAAAAAAGGAATTTGCTATCCATTCGACGGAGGTGTGGAAGTATCAGATCTGCTCACCCACACAACTTATAGAGAAGAGATATTGTTGATTGACTTGTATCACTTTTCCCCTACAACTCTTAAACTTTTCATGATGATTGGACTTGTGGAGACCCAGGGAGAAAGTGTGCTCCCATTTGGCTTTCAATAAAGCCCTGTAACTTAAGTCATGAATACTTTTGCAGAAACCACCATTTCTTGCCGTAAACTGTGGTCAAAATATGAGCAAGATTGGTCAACTATCGCAAAAGTTTATCACTGAGACTTCCACTCCTCAAAGTGCATCAAGACATTCGTTCCAGAGGTCGCTCAGCATTAATTGCGAGGTTTACACGCAACAGAGGATAGATGGCCTACTGCAGGGCTTCCACTGGCGAGCAAACAAGGTATTTTTTTATTTTCGACCAGGATCCAAAAGGGCTGGCGAGCAAAAAAACTCAAACAAAATATGACCAGGCCCAAAAATCCATACTCTAGGGCTCAAGCAACTTTTTGCAACCATGCAGTCAGGAAAAACCATGCCTCTTGGTGTGGCACTTTTCGATTATTTCCGTCAGCAAAAAAATCAAACGCTTTACTCAAACAGGCCAGACACTACTCAACCCATCACAAGCTGTAAAAAAATTGCTGCGGTACGGAAGAAAAAAGAAAGGTCTGATAATGAGGAGGTGGACGTAGTTCTGGCTGAGAGAAAGCAATTGAATGAAAATCAAATAGCCAACATTTTCATACACTGAGGTTCGCCTACACAAACAAAATGTGCAATAAAAATAAAAAAGCAGAAAAACCGGGTTGACAGCAGCAGAAAACCT
>JASGXE010014042.1:0-11489 GCA_030068105.1 Sinentomon sp. SZTP_YWyxl | reverse complement strand
AGGAGTCAAACAACCTGAACCTGGCATCAGTTTTATCCACTTAGCAATTTTGTCCTGATGTAATAAAGCCTCGACAGAGTCGTCTGAATTTGAGCAATCTAAAGTGGACTGAGAAGCAACATTTGTTGCAGGAGCAAAAACCTGGCTGAAGGCTTGTTTAGCAGATTTAATTATCAATGTTTCGATGCCTAAGGTTACCACTTCATCAAGGAGACCTGCAATGGCCTCTTCCCACCACCCTTTCTAGAGGAAACGAAATTCCATAGTTTTCTGTTGTTATTTCTCCTACCTTCCCTACACAACCTATCAATGTAGCAAGATTGAGCTGCATCCTTTGCTGCATTCAACATCTGCAAGGACCAAGTATAAGCATTTCTGTCAAAAGTAGACCTGTTCCTTAATTTAAACTTCCCAGTGGCGTGCTGGCAGGGGGGCAGCTTGCCCCTCCGGTCGAGGAACAAAATGTTTGTCGGTAAAATTTAGAAAACTTAATTTGTACTACATAAAATGCCAAAAACGCCGTCAACTGGAATTTTCCAAAAAAGGCACGCAACATTTCAATTTTTCATTTTTTATTATTGGTCAATTCCAACGATCTCCAACCAAACAATGGAATGACATGACATATGCCTCAGGCCTCTACGGCTAGCCAGACAGCATTGCACTGCACTGCAGCCATTTTTACCGACGGACGAAGGATTGCTGCCGGAACCATTTTTTTTTTTTTGGTTAAATGGGCGCTGGGCGGACCGTCGGACATTGTGCCGGTGTCGGAAAAAAACAGGAAAAACTTTCGACGAAAAAGTGTCGGCCAAGGACGTCCAATGTGGAACACATGCTGATGCTGTCGGTCTAACGACACATTTTTCGGCAAAACGCCAACAGTGACAAACCGACAGCATGTGCTCCATGCTGGACAACCTTGGCCTTATGAAAAGTCCGGAAGTCGAGAAAAATGCCTACTTGTTGAAAATTATAGTTTTTCAGCATTCACTGGAAAAAACAAAATGATCGTCCCATTTTGTGGGTCGCCATCAATTGCGCGGTGCGCCAATCAATTGTCATGCACATTCAATTCATGCATACATTTAGAGAGAAGAGAAACCAAAAATGCAGAAGCACAACAAGAATGCAGAAGTGCTTCTTCTTGAATTCCCAACCCCCATCCAGCACTCAACTCACACCCGCCCTCACCCACACAATTCACAAACAACGCCTGCGCCAGGCCAGGAAGGAACTGAGCAGTGCGGTTCTCGATTTCATTGAGTTCCATTTGCGAAAGACTGTTTGGTTTGTTTGTTTTGTTTCATTTCGGAAACATGCAAGAAATGTTGACTTTGCTGGGAATCTTAATCCGTTTCGGACGTGGCCGATGATGGCGGTGTATTTCCCAAAAATGAAGAGCTTGCTGATGACATTGACAACATTTCATCCTCATCCACTGGTCCCACCAACTCAAAAGTCTTCAAGAGTGGCAATGGAGATACTGATGAATTGGAATTCAAAGACGCAAGCCGATTTTGCGAAGACGAGCAAATACGTAACTCGATTTTGCTCGCTGTTCGCTGTGACTCGAAGCTCAGTAAGTGAAAGTAGTGACGGATCGAGCTGGCAGCTTCCCACATGACAGAGGGGGTAGTCACCTCCGGTGGGCGGTGTGGGGTATGAGTGAAAACCCCACCAGGATTCCAAAGTGCAGCGTCCCTTGGCACTGAATCTTGAGGATGAAGTCCGTCAGTGGACCGAGAAATATGAAATTTTGGAATTCATTTTGGATGCAAAATTGTGTTAAAAATCGACAAAAGATTTCTGCCCATGCCCAACGAGGTGAGTAGTCCCCCATCGGCATGGATCTGCCACTGAAGTGAAAAGTTTTCGTTTTACTACCTGCACTTTTCTTTGTTATTTTCATGTTCTTTCGTGACCAGCATGTCGCAAGTTGCCCATCAGTTTAATCATGTCATGTGATCAGCATTTCAGCAAAATGAAAATGACCAAATTGGGACATGACGATACACTCGGCGCAGTGGCGCACTCCGCTCGTCGGTAAAAAATTGTCAAATTAGTTCACATGTCGGTAAAATGTTGCAGCCTGCGCCCGCTGGAAAACATGCCCCAGCACGCCACTGAAACTTCCTTTTACATTTTCTTTCCAAATTCCGAATATTCCTGTTAAACCAAGCTGGTCTGGAGTTTTCTACTTTGGAAAGAATTGGTACACATGTTTGGTGTGTAAATACAATTTTCGTGAACAGTTCCCAGGTAAGTTCCAGGGTCAGATCCTCTGCCTGAGCAGCAAAAACCTCAAGATCTTTTTTGAGCCAGTACTCAGTGTACTCGGGCACTATTTTAGAAAACTGCGGAGTAAAAAATGATCTTCTGGAAGTTGATCCTGTAGGATCAACGGGACTTGAACTTAAGTCAGCATAAACCAATTCTTGGTCGCTCAGACCTTTCTCAACTACAACCTCATTTGCCAGGTCCAGGGGGCGAACAAAAAACAAATCAAGAATGTTGGCAACTGAATTTGTCACCCTTGTAGGAACCTTTACAATCTGGTGCAAGTGATAGTCTTCCATAAATTTTATAGCCTTGCAAGAGATGGAGAAATCGGCGTGGCCAGTGGAATGGAAAGACAGCCCAGGAAATATGGGAAGATTAAAATCGCCGCCGATAAGAATTTTTTGCCGACATTTTTCTGAAGACCTAAGGCATTTAAACTTGCCGACAAGGCTGAAAAAAATATCAAGTGAATACCCGGTGGTCGATACACACCAACAATGATGAGAGCAGTTTTTGAAGGTCACCCGTTACAAGTCTACAGCCAATGAATTCGTGATCTGCATTGAGAAAACCTCTTCAGAAAGAAAATCAGATTTTATACCAATTGCCACACCTCCCCACGTGAGTTTCTATCTTGACGAAATATATTGTAGCCAGGAGGAAAGACCTCCTCGTTTGAAAACTCTCTGACAGTGTGTTTCTGTAAGGAGGAATATGTCAGGTTGAATGATAGAAAGAGCGCTATCAAGCAAATTTGCTTTGCATTTTAAACCCCTAATATTCAATTGTAATATCCTAAATTTATGTGCGGGAGAGGAACTAGCGGACACTGCAACTTTCTCTGTGTTCTGTCCGTCTGGAGGAGAATTTATGGAGCCTAAAACAGACCTTTTCTTGCATCCAATAAAGCTAAAAAACAGTTAAAATGCGTGTGGAGACAGTTAGAAATAACAGCAGCACCCTTTTCGGTGTAATGCAACAAGTCATGTGAAATTGAAAAACGTTGCACAGTAGTTAAATTGAGAAACTTAACACCATTTCTAACTCGACACCAATTAAACATGGCCCGATTTAGGTCATCAATGTGATACAAATTGTGGTCAGAACGATATGAAGGAGGCACACTACAAATAGCAATCTTAATGGACTTTTTACAAGAACGCCCCAGATCTTCAATGCCAAGCAACAACTCATCCAAATCACGTATAATGTGATGAACAGATTTTGAAAGAGCATCATTTGTGCCAACATGCAAAGTTAATAACACATTTTCGGCCGCGACATTTTGCTGTGCACATGATGGGCCTGAATCATTTCTGCCTTTTGTCAAGTACATGACATGCCTGAATCATTTCATCGGCATTGCAGGAATCTTTAATGGCATGCCAATCAATCACACTCCAACATGCAAGTTGAGTCCTCCAGCTTTTGGCTATGGAGGATGCTCAAGAAAGGGGTTTAACTTGTTCTTTTCTTGTAAAATATGCCTGCAAATAAAAGCTTCTTGTGTTTGCAGGTATTTTTAACCTGCAAACACAACAGTGATGTATTTGAAAAAAAACTTCATGAATTGCAATCTCAGTAGACAGGTGTTCCAAAGCTGCAAGAATAAATCTGCCAACAATGGCACACGTGCACCAAGAAAGCCCATACTGAAATGAAGGACCATGCCCTAAGCCCATCACCTACAAATTGAACGGCCAGTTCTAGCTGTTCTGATTCTCACGATTTCTGCACAAACAGGACCAAGTCCATGAACACGCATGCAACGCTGAAGGCCGGTTAGCATGGTATAAAATGGCATGGACAAAATAAATACCTAAAACTGGTATTCTGAGAGAATGAACCACCACAAATGACGTGCAAATGCACAGATCTGCAAAGAAGCAAGAGTGCTTTTGATCATGGCATATTTTATTTCAAAAGGCGAGCCTGAGCATGCAAAAGTGTGGGTTTTAAATGGAGTTACTGGACGTATTTTTTATTTCAAGAAAAAATAAATTTTACAGACATCATCAACACAATTTTCGTAAAAAAGCTTTGTGCTTTCTTACCGAGCTCAAGTGTTCGTCCAAAGGTCCTTTGACACTCGGAAAATCAGCCTTGCAGATACCACATTTCAATCCAAATTTTGGATCCTTTATTCTACTCTTTTTAATTTTAGGAGCAGGAATTTTGTGATCTGAATCTGAATGCCGGCTTTCTTCACTGGATTGTGGAGTATCGGCAGGTTTGTCAGGTTCCTCGAGTTCACTTGACTCTGATGGTGCATCGGGTGGATCCTCAATAATACGTTTCGATCTCCTCGGCCGTTTTGAAGTATTGTTGTTAATTTTGGTAGTCGATTTCTTCTGCCTTTTGGTTCTTCGGCGAGATCTTCGCTTCGATGGCTGAGGGTCAGTCTTTGTGGCCGATTTATGCCTAGTTTTCTCCTCAATACCAGATTCTCGACAGGCAGCAATCAGTGACCTCAAACGGCCGAGTCCTTCTACACCACCAAACTCTTGAATGCCAAGATCAAGAAAATTGCTGATATTTTGGAGATCACATGTCTCCAGAGGTTGCAAATTGCTGCAAGTGGTTATATTATTTGACCGATCTAACTTCTCAGTACTTGCAGTTGTGTTGGGGACAAATGACGATGTGTGAGTACTGTGAGTGTTCGCCTTCCCTTTATCAAACAAGGCCCCCTGTGGTTTGTCAAAACCTTGGGCAGTTACCCTGAAAAATAAGGCCAATGGGGGTCCAAAACCGGTGGCCATGGAAAATTTTGGGGTTAAAAAAATTTTCTCCGTTGGAAAATTTGTTAAGGTTTAATTTGTCAAACTGAAGAGGGTTGACAGAATTCCAAGAGAAATTTAAATGAAACGGAATAAAATATAAAAGGCTTTTCTGCCACATTTTAAATTGAAAGAAATTAATGAAAGAAAAAAAGGTTTCAGACATTTTCCACAATTGAAATCGAAATGTGAATAAAAAGTATAAAAGGCATTTTCAATTTTTTGGCACCCAAGAAATTGAAAAAGAAAAATTATAAAAAAAATGTGAATGAAAAGTGTAAAAGGCATTTCATGCCAGCATTTTCCACATATTGTGGCTGACAAGGTAGGATGTTAAGTTGTCAACCGACCAAACGCCAGCAACTTTTGACTTCATCCCCTTGGCTGCTCCACCTCAAACTGGCTCAAAGGAGATATTGTGTCAATCTTTGAATGAGTGGGCAATCCCACTATTAGGGCCAATTGGATGACTCAGTGTAATCAACAAATTGTTTACAAGCCCGGAATACTTGATGGAAGAACATGTGCTTCGCATCAATTTGTAGGAAATACTATCATCTGGAATCATGGTTCAAAACGAAGGGAGGCCATCATGCCCTGGTGGGTTTTGGTTTAATGTAGTTTTGTCCATTCGTGATAAAATAAATTGATTCCACAAATTGGGAGTCAAAAGGCTTTCTTGAAATCGTGGGTGAAATGTATGAAACAGATGCCACAATCACTTGGTTGATCCAAGGTCTCCGGATTTTTTTTGTTTTATCACAGTGCTCCGAAATGTAAAGTGTACAGTTTGCATAGCACAAGGATGCAGAATTTTTTTTATGGACAACTCTCAACACGAAAGTGAATCTTGACTGAAACCCATGTCAAATTGTTCTGGGAAAAAATAAAAGTGCCAGAATGTTGGGGAAACGAAATGTACTTCTCTGCTCATTCCTTTCTTTTTTCTTTTTTTAATGACAGTTTCGATTCTTTTTCACTTCTGCAAGGACTGGCATCCTTCTTTGTGCAAGTTCACTTGCACTTGTCAGCATGACCATGTGGTCGTTGTGCCAGTTCCAGTTGGAGTTTTGTGCTGACCTGGAATTCGATTCAAGTGCCATTGCGAGTACAGTGAGGTCGAGACAAGGACCTGCATGCCACGTGAGTTGTGGGGGTACAGGTGGCAGGGGCCATGCCTGCACCACTGGATCTTCAGATTCACAAATGAATGACATGCAAGGCCCTTCAAAAAGTTTCTGCACACTGTCCTAAAATACATTTAATGAAGGATGCATCGTTTTTTCCTTCAGATGCCTTCACCGCAAACTTTTTTTCTTGAAGTTGACATGCTGCCTGGTACAGGGTGTTGCGATTGAGGTGCCCTGGTACAAGTGGTGCCCTGGTACAGGGTGTTGGGATTGAGGCCTCTGCACCAGGCGTCCACAACTGTGTTCGGCTCATCCATGTTCTCGAAAAGGATAATCCAGGAGGGAAAACTCATTTTCGGGAACTGATGCTGCAACTTCCCGTGAGGGCAGTTACAATTTTCATGTTCAGGAACATTGGTCACTAAAAACCCAACCAAAGCTCCAGTTACACGAATCTGGAAAAATCATTGCACATTCAAAGAAACGAGGAAATCTTAAAACATTGAACCCATGGAAAGAAGTATAATTGGGTTGTGTGCATACCTACTTGAATGCTTTTCAAAATTTACAAAATTCTCCTGAAAAATTTATAAGATTTTTGCTGAAGCTTTTTCAATGGATCTCCTAGACTTACGTCATTTTGTTCCTCTTGCTTCAAACATAGCTGTAGAAGCCTCCTATGAGAATGATAGCATTTCTCTAGAAACTGGTAACATCGATCCAAATCTAAGCAGCATGGTTGGCAGATCACCTCTGGAAGACCATCTCCCGGAAGGACCTGAAAAGGGAAGAACAAATCTTGAAAAAACAAAAAATGGCCACTTCTATCGAGATGATTAGTCTCTATTCCATGGTTTTTATCGAACCATATTCCGCTACGCACTCGCCGGTGGTAGTTTAAATCATTTTGGCAAGGGCTTTTTCGTGGCCCTCCTCTGTGATAGACAACTTCCACCAGACGACCCCCCGATTTTGGCACCATGCATGCTTTGATATTTATTTCAACAATTCCGGTAACGAGGGGGCAAGGCCGTCAAATGCACCTCTCCAGCACCACTGATGTTAAGTCCCGAACCGACGATCACCAGCGAAACCACAAAATTCCAGGTTTGCCATGCCTGTTTCAACCGGGCCCGTGTTAAAACCCGCGACACCGCTGGTGTGCATTAGCAATTTCGATACCTTTGAGGAGTGACGGGTGTGGGTTTCCGAGCATCATAGAGTTATCCGCATCTTTGAGAGCATAGCCTCAAAGCACGCAAGCCCTGGCGAAGGCTCACGTGTTTACCAATGCTACAGGGAGAACTTTAGGTTTCTCAGCTTTTGCTGCACACGCTCTATTCTTTCTCTCCTTTGTTTGCAGTTGTGCAATTAGAGGGCATAAAACTTCTTGAATTTGGATGTTTGTAAAAGAGGTGGAAAACAAAATGCCAAACGGATATTTTGAATAAAATTTGTTTACTGTTCTCTATGTTGTAGACCTGGTCCGATCGTTTGATGTGAACAAAGTTTCGGAACAAAAACGAATGCAGAGCAGAAAACATCACCAAGTAGAGCTTTCTTGAGCTAAAAAGATGGCCTCTTGATGTTTGGACAAAATTCACAAAAAAAAGTAGAGAAATTCCAAATTTTGCATTGATCTAAGAGTAAGTTGAGTGGTGGAAAATTTGGTTTTTAAAGCAATTTGATTGTGCCTCCAAAATTTGGATTTTGAAGAAATTTGATTATGCCTCCAAAATTTCGACAATTTTCCCTGTGAGGTCATTGAACCAAAATAAAAATTTGAAAAATTCCGTTAAATTCATTGCTCATCAAAATTTTACAAGACTTATAACTTACAGAAAAACGGAAGCAAGTGTTCATTTTCACCAACAAGCTGGATTTGCTGTCACCAGTAGGGAATATGTCAACACCATGTGTGTGCACTTCAGCACACAATCGGCAGATATCACGCAAGATTTGATTCATAACTGTGCCTGGTCACGACACACAATGCAAATTGGCTAAATTGTTTCTGGGCTAGATGAAAGTGCCTGCAAAAAATCACGGAAAATGCCAGATAAAAATTTGGCTAGATGAAAGTGCCTGAAAAAAATCATGGAAAATGCCTGATAAAAAGTGGGCTGGATGAAAGTGCCTGCAAAAATCATGGAAAATGCCCAGTCAAAATTGGGCTGGATGAAAGTGCCTGCAAAAAATCATGGAAAATGCCCGATAAAAATTGAAACGAGGAATTCTGGAATTTCCATGAAATCAGTCCCAGATAAACACTTCCTGTTCCTTGAGGCCGAAGCCAATGTCAAATCCGCAAATACTTTTTTTCTTCCAAGTTGAATGCAATTGTTCAATCCTGGATTCAACATCTCTGGTCTCATTTGGATGATGTCACATTTGAGAATCCAGGCAGCTGGTTTGCAATTTTTGTGCTACGTAGGCCATCCCAAAAGTTTTAAGTATTACAGCATACCATAAGAACGCGTTAACCAATATGCATGGTTTTTGGATGCTATATAGTACTATCCCTTGGGATACATGGTGCCAATTTGTATGAAGTTTGGACTACTTTTGTAGAGAGAGTGCTCTATTTTGTGCAGTTATGTCAACAGCCCTGGCCAGAAAGGTTTTGAAATTCCTTCAAAAAAGTGATTTGGGCAGTGATCGATTTTTTCACACAGCCGAACCATTCTCCGGCCGAAATTCACCGAACATTGCAGGAGACTTTTCGCCAATGTTCACCACATTTTGGCACAGTTGGAAGGTGGAAAAAAGAACTTGAGGGTGGTGGAGAGAGACTTGAAACCATGCAAAGCAAAATTAGGGACTTGAAACCATGCAAAGCAGTCAGAAAGCAGAAGATCATGCACATCACTTTCTTCGACTGGCAGTGAATTTTGGTGGATCACCCTGTTCCATTGGGCACCACTGTGAATGGTGAATCCTGCAAGATGGTCCTGCAAGAGAAACTCCGACCTGCTATCAGGAAGAACAGACCAGGGCTCCTCGATGAGGGAGTCATCCTTCTTCACGAGAATGCACCGGTTTGCAAGACGAAAGTGATCGTTCAGCTTCTGGACCTGTGGGGGTGGGACTCCTTGTTGAATCCTTCCAATTATCCTAGTTTGTCATTACTGGGTTTCTTCCTGTTCGCCAAAATGAATGAGCCCATGAGGGGATGCCGATTCAAGTCAAAGTATGGGATCAATGATGCTGTGACAGCATCCCAAAAGGCCTTGGCCAAGGCTGGTGACAGTGATGTTGTCATGCCCCTGGCCCACCGCTGGCAGGCATGTCTCGACCACAGTGACAACTACTTTGAGAAGTGAATGGGTGGACCTTTCATGACCTTGCGAGTTCATTTCATTTTATTTGCATTTCTGGAAAATGAGGAGGAATACTTAAGACTTTTGGGATGGCCCTCGTACACATGTTAATCTTTATTTGGGCCAGATCTTTTATGGACAAATCAACAATTTTGATGTTGATTACTCAGCCATCATCTTTCATTTTCCATCATGACAAAAGTGCGTCAGATTGGACTTAAGCCACAGTCATGCAAGAGGACAAGTCCAAAACAGAATTCCGTTTGAGTTGTAGTTTCATGCTCGGCAACAAGGCAGACATTACAACCAGCGGCGTTGCTAGGGGGTGGCTGCCTCAAATGTGTCGATCCGTGCAAAAATGACCGGCGTGCAGAATGACCGGCATCCGTGCGAGGATTTTTCGTATTCCGATTTTTTTCAATTTTGCCCTCAACTAAAATCAATTAGTTTTCTTGTTGCACTTCTGTTTATTTTGATTTTGGTAATTTCTGTGAATATTTATCACTTTTGTCTGCATATCAGTTGTTCTTATGCCCTTACGTTAGCTCATTCGGTTCCTTTGAGCTGGATTCCAGTTGCATAAAATACTCCTCAGCGATGATCCAAGATCTATCCATCAAAGTAAAAATCAAAGTCTTTGCAGTGTGATGGCCATCTCCTATCATCCTAACAAAAAGAATTTCTCATGGCATCTGCTGCTTTAATTATACAAGCATCAATGCATAGTATCCCATTTTCTTTTTCTCTGTTTCCTTCATCTTTGCCTCAACACTTCCTCAAGTGTATTGATTTGTTTGTCGGCGATCGGATTCTTAGATTTCAATCAACAAAAGTTACAGTTCCAGAGGAAAATGTGACCCGAGATCTCTTGTGGCATCATTTGGGAGAACCCGGAATTGTTACAAAGCTCCAGGTAGTCCCCCAAAGCCAGGGGCTCTGCTTCTTGGAACCCCACTGGAACTGCTTCCTCCGACCTCACTTTGACAGGTCGCCTGCGGAGCCCAGAGCTTCCATCCCCTTCAACAAAAATCCTGGCTACGCCACTGATCATGACAAATCAGTAGACTTATCCATTACTTGAGCAGTTTGATCTGTCTATAGAAAATCGGGTTTCTACGTGAATGTTTTAAATGCTAAACATGCAAACATTAGAGATTGAATTGCTTGAATCTTGAATGAATTCCTCACAACAACCAATAAAAAACATGCTGGAATCCAAAAATTGGCGATCTTTCCATTCGTATAAAAATAATAAAAATAGATGCCTCTCAAACACAATAATCATCGAGGCTGAGGAAATCAAGCAGTCAACATAGTTGTGGATCATAACCATCAATCATTTTGCATCTTATTAAATGATAACATTAATCATAGGCCCCAAAATAAGGTGTCTGCAACCAATTGCAATTCTGCATGGTGTTACTGCCTCATTAAAAAACGGCCTTCACCAAATGCAATAAGGTAAAAGAGCACTGACCGACTCTCAACAACATTAAATTATTCTTGGACGCAGCTCAGCTGGATTCTAGAATATGAACATTACATTTGACAAGCGTACCAAATGTATCACTGCCTCACATCAATGTCATAAAAACTGAACTGAACATTCACAAAGTGGTGTAATCACTTAATCGCAGTGTGAAGAGTGCATCATACAACACAAAGGCTACACAGGAAAGTCAAATTTAAAACCAGTTTTCTTGACATAACAGTTAGTTTATTCAGCTGATGATAAGCCCACCCAATGCTGCAAACATGAAGTTTTCCAGTGGTATACCATGTAGGAGCAAACATTGCAAATGGATGCAAATTTAAACCAACTTCATTTCATGTCAATGGAAAAATGTACAAAACGAATTGTGAATGTATTTTCATATTTTATGACAAAAAGTGAAAAAGTAATTTACGAATACATAACATGCAATAAATTTTTTTAACGAAACCAACGTAAATTAATGCAATCAAAAATCAAATGA